>OY856187.1:362260847-362355670 GCA_963693315.1 Diogma glabrata | reverse complement strand
CTTTTGATTTTGTTCATCTTTGGAGTGATTAACATAGTGAATTGCATTTTACAAAGCGTCTATGGATGACGTTGCAGATTTTTGGATAAGTGAGTTATGGTATGCAATTTGTAACAGCCTACAATCAACATTTGTTCCACTGGACTGGTTTTGGAAGAAGACAATTAATTATTGTAAGCTTTTTTTTGATTTATATAATTTTTATGTTTTAGTTTTTTTTTGTGTATTAAATTATTTAGTTTTTGTTATATTCAGTACTTAATTTATTTTTGTGATATAATTTTTCCTGTGATAAATAAGAGATTTCCAGGGTCAGGGTTCCCGAATTATTTTTACAAAAGTCCATAACTCTACACTCTCTAGTCAAGAACTAGTCCAGATTATTATTGAGACAGGCTAATATATTACTCCACAAATCAGTGGCTCAGTGGATATCCTTTGATTAAAGAAAAGTATTGTAGAAAATAATCTGCCATATCTCATACCAAGAAGTATTTGAAGCTGTACGTAAGGCTTGACACCAGAACACCCTTGAGCCGTGGTCCTAAAGTTGTTTTAAAATTAGTAATTATAACACTCAGGGATTTGTTGAGGTTTACCATAATCTTTATATCTCCATTCTGAAGTTGGCAACTACTAGTAATCTGTTGAAGCAAATCATATGTAGAAGATTTAAGCAACCCATCGAATAAAATAAGGCATTTCGAAGCAACAAAACGGTGTTCATATATAGTTTGCTCAACAGTGAACGCAAATGAACTTCGTAGTCGATGCATTCCAAAAAACATTTGCATGTGTGAAACTGATTACTAAATGAATATCAAAAATACATTTACAGAATTAGCTAGATGGAATCATTCTGCCCAGCCAGAATACTAACGTACCCATAAATTAAAACCGAGATATGTAAACTACTAAATGAGTCGGTTAATGATATCACAGGGACTCGTGCTTCTATACTTTTTCAAATTTAAGATAATGGGTTCTCCATGTTGTACATCTACACAACTACTCATGTAAAGTGTAACAAAATGACGACCAAGGTGCACTGAAATAAGAATCGACTGTAATTCAATAAAATTGTTCGTTGTATTAATAAATAGCAATTAATAAACTACTTTTCATTGGATCAATAAACTAGTCATTCGTAATATTAATAAATTGTTTATTGAGCCATTAATAAATTGTTTATTGAAAGAATTTCAATAATCGCTGTTTTTTTATATAACGAAAAATTTTATTGACTTATTTTCAGTGTATTTGAAGAGCTGTTCTTTCCAGACAACCTTAAAAGCATTTCTATATTGATCAACTTCCAGCACGAGAAAAAAATGTAAAATAGTAGACTTATTTATATAAAAGCTACATCATGCTCTTACCTTATATCCAGAGGCTGTTAACCCAGCATTTCGTTTCGCCAGCACACATTTCATTCGTAAAAAAAAACTGCGTTCGAATTCTATAGTTTGTGAAGTTTGATTATGTTGTTGATTCATTGGTTGATGATGGTGGTGATAAGCTAAACCATGCTGATGTAAATGTACATGATTAGGATGAACTTTTTGATTAAAACTATTAAGTGGTTGCAGATGTGGCGTATGTTGAGTACTGTGTGAAATTCCTGAAGGACCACCACTTCCACTACCCCCATTACTACTATTACTAGGTGATGGAATTGATGTTCCATGATGGCTATGTGTTGGTGATAACCCAGCTGGTGAAACAACTGGTGTGGTTTGACTTATTCCTACGTTATTTGGTGATACTGCTGGAGGTGGTGTATATAAATTTGAATGTAATGCTAATATCGCTGTCATCTCATCTTGATCAAAATTATGTATATATTCATATATTGAATTACCTGTCAATTCTACCTAAAGAAAAATAATAAAAAAAATTTAAAAAATTCTTTTTGTGATATTAAACTTCTTTTACTTACTTGACTTAAACCTAAATGTACAGACGCTGTTTCTGATATATACATAATTTTCCCATCGGGAGCGACCACAAAAATAAAACCGTCTAATGTTTGTAGTAAATGTGATCCTAATTCTTTTATAGCCATTTCTCTAGGGTTCATTATGTGTGGTGATCCCCAAGCATCTCCTAATCCTGTTAAATAATAATAATTCATCAATATCTCTTACTATTCTTGTTAATAATAATAATTAAAGCCATGTATATAATAGTAAATCAAAATAGCTAATAATTATATAACACTCTCAAATCCATAAATTCATCTATTGAAGAGATTATTCATTCTATTCACTAAAATAACAAATCCCTCCCTTTTAAGTATACACCACAGCTTCTCCTCCCTTCCTACTAAATACCAGCACTTCACCATATATTAAATGAATATGTGTATATAAACATATTTTCTTAAGTGGTAAAAGACAAATTAGAATGCCTAAGGAAAACACCCTTATATTGAATAGCAAGACAAGAATAGAAAAACAACACACTCGTCGTTTGTTATTGTTAAATTTTATTTTTCTGCAGTTATTTTTATTATAATCATCACAAGGATGTAGTTGGTATTAGTATAATAAAAGGAAAATTTCTGCTGACAAACGGGTGGTTATGCTTTGTGTTTTTTTTTCTCTCTTAAATCGAAGGGATAGAAAATCACAAGAACATAGAAATGAATAAAAAAAAGGGAAATAATTCAATTTGTTTTTGTTAAATCTGTATTGTTTGGATTAATTGACGTTTTAAAACTTTAAAGTTTAATTGGGGGTAGAAACTATTTAGTTTTAATATTAATTGATGGGAAATTCTTAGCTAAATAATGAGAAGTTCATATTGCATTGTTTTATTTAAATAAAAAATATTAAGGTTACGCTTAGATGTATAATTCGAACCTTCCCCGTCAGTGCCTGGCTCGAATCCTTAGGCAGACACGCTATCGATTACGCCGTTGAGGCCGTTGAAGGTTCGAATTAATCCGAAACACGAAAAATGTGAAGTGGAGTTTTTTTCTGAGAAACTTCAAACCATACCTTTGAATTGAAAAAATTCTAATTACTTCTTTACTTACTAGAGTTTAATTGATCTCAAAAATCCCCAATAAATTTAAATTCCCTTAATGTAGTTTAATATTAATACATATAGGACTACAAATTGACCAAGTGTCAGCCATTGATTTCACATTGATTAGAAGCAATCAATAATGACTATACAATCGTGACTTAGGATGTTAATTAGAATAGAAATGTTCCCCATTCTATGAATTCACACAAAGTATTGTCTAGAAATTTAATGCAAAAAATCCCATATAATGTAAAAACATTTCCATAATATGGAGTCTAATGACAGTGGAAAAATTAAACTTAAGTAAAATAAATAAGTGATGAAGAGGTTTCAACTTCGAAATTGTCAATTGTAATCGATAGCGTGTCTGCCTAAGGATTCGAGCCAGGCACTGACGAGGAAGGTTCGAATTCATCCCAAACACAAAAAATGTGAAGTGGAGTTTTTTTCTGAGAAACTTCAACCATACCTTTGAATTGAAAAAATTCCAATTACTTCTTTACTTACTTGAGTTTAATTGATCTCAAAAATCCCCAAGAGAGCGATATATGTTTACCATTTCTTTCGATTACATAGCAATTTCTGAAACGCCCTCATATGGTGGTGATAAGCCAGATTTTATTTTATCAATACTAACAAAAACAAAATGATTTCTTCTAATTCTTTCTGAATCTAAATATTATATTGAGGAGCTTGCCGAGTTTCTTAAGATATAAGGCATTGCGCACCTTGATGTGTTGTAATATATAACGGAACGGTACTCCAAATCTCGAAGTGTGCTGATCAATTAATGCTCTCGCAGCTAGCTTTGGTTGATGCTTGCATATCAAGAATCGGGATTGCCTCTGGCCAGTTATGAAAACTGTCGAGTCTTTAATATATATTCATATCCATATAAAAAGGAGGAAAACATCCCACGATATCAATATCGATATGATCAATGCAACCGCTTGGATTGCTTCTCAAGATGGTTGGGTCTACAAATACTCGAAAGGAATTTCGACCAAGGACCATCACAACAATCCAACGAAAAGTGAAATATCCGTCATTCCGTTTTTTTCTATAAGGAAGCAGCTGTCACTAGCCTCACTGCTTCACACTCTTCTCATAATGGGCGGTATCGGAACAAACCCTGATCCAACAGCAAAAATATGACACTGTGCAGTATGTAAACATATTCTACAAGCAAACACAATATCCGTCCACTGGAACCGTTGTAAAGAATGGTATCACCTCAAAAAGTGCTGAGGCCTTTATGCACACAAGCAATGGAGTCCAAACTTCATAGCACCTTGCTTCAAATCATCTAGTCAACAGACCAACACTTACTCGCAGCAAAACACATTGCGTATGAACACATATCCAGATACTTCAAGTGATGTGAAGATAATGTTGCATAGCTGCAACGGTCTAACGAACAAGCTAAACGATATAATCAACTTTATGTGCAATAAATATTCTATATAGTCACGGTTCTCCAGGAAACCAAATTAAACAATAAGTCTAAAATGATTGATAGTTAAATACAGGTTACGAACCAAACATTGAATATCTATTTAATAACAACGACTGTCTTATACTCGGAAATGTGCATGAACGCACACCACGATCTATGGCATTCTCACCTGAACATCGACTCGCGATGCGAAAATATTGCTGATTAAATTGATGGCTCCAGCCTTGGAGTCCTCAATGAACTACAACCGACTAGGGTACGAGCAACTCGTATTCATCCCCAGATGTCTCCCTCGCCCGCATGTCACTCATGATGATAGCAGAATGGAGTACTGAAAATGCAATGGAATTAGATCATGTGTCGATCATAATCACATCAAAGTCGTTCCATCAATCAAATCAAATCCGAGAAGCAAACAAACCTGACTGTAGGTAAATTTTACCAATTTTGCTGAAAATGAATTCAGTATACTTAAAGAATTAAGAGACTAAGGAAATGAAACTACTGTATATATACACAAAAATATTTGAAGTAGTTTTTTGCTCTTCTCCTCTCATGTAGGTTTTAAGTTGTCAAAAAAAAATATAGTAAACATTGTTTGGTTTGGTTATAATATGGTTTTAATAAAATTGTTTTATTATTTATCGTGGTGATATTTTGACCAATTTATTATAAATATAAAAAATACTAGTGATTTTATTATAATTGAAAAATAATTTTAAAGAAAAATTAATATATTTAAGTGAAAATTTTGAATAAAACATTAAATATGATGTGTGTGTGATAATGACGTGTAAAAATTACCGAAAACATATACAGGATGGGATTTTTTATCATAGATAACTAATATTGATATTATAATATAATTTACTTTTTGATTAATAAGTTTTAAGTTTTTTAAATATTTTAGAGAAAAAAATATAATCTAAAATCAATGTCAACAATAATAGAATAATGCTTTGGTGGGAAATTGTCAAATTTTTTATGTTGTGTTGTCAAATTTTTTCATGTTGTTTTTCTATGGAATGGCGTCTCTTTTTTTATACTAATTTTGGGGGCAAAAATACGCTTTAATTTGGAATTCAATGCAATAATAGAAATATTTATGGCGCCTCTACTAAAACGCAAGTGTGTTAGTAACAGTTTATTGATGTGTAAAAATTACTTCAACTTTTAACATCAATTTCACTTCCTCTATTCTCTTAATTCATTGAGTATACTATTTTTACCACTTGCCGCCCTCTCTGGGGAGGAAATCTCATAGATATATTCAATAAAGCAAAACCGCGTTACATCCCTGCTGTTGGAGCACAATATAGTAAACCTCATTTCCCATCAGATGCCTCTGCCATATAGCAGTCTATCTATTCCAGCAGAAGGTAGAACCATCATATCATATGCATACGATTGCACGGTACTTGCCACAGGAAGCTATCTAAAACAACTCACCAATAAGCTGAACGAATACCTAAACTCTCCTAATGAATGATTTATAAGCAGAAAACTGATAATATCGTCAGAAAAATCCACTACTACACTTTTTACCACTTCGACGAAAGAAGTGAATACAAAATTAAACATCCTCATTGACAAAATGCTCATTCCTATAGTTAAAAATCCGGTATTGCTGGGAGTAGCATTCGATTTAACTACTCAGGTTAAAAGCGCTAGCTGAAAGTTCATGATGGCAAGGACAAAAACAAAGTTTTCACACACAACATACAAACCTAAAGGTAGACCCATTTTAAACTACACCAAAGGATATGCGACAGATCTGACGAAGAAAGATCTGTGGTACCGTCAAATTGCTGTAGCAGGGTTTTCCTAGAAACGGAATCGAAAGAGTAGCAGTTTATTGACGTCGCTATAACAACAAAAACTATAATCGGTGACTATTACTGTGGTTTACGTCTATAATTGGTGTCTATCAGTGTGGTTTGCGTCCCAACCGCTCCACCTCAGATCAATGTTTTACATTAAGGGTGATTCTGGAAAAATGTTGGGAGCATAATATCAGCTTTCACCAGCTCTACGTTGATTTCAAGCAAGCATGTGACAGCATCATCCGCGACAACCGTTGTTCCGCACTCATATGCCTTGGTATCCCAGAGAAACTTGTTTCTCTGTGCAAACTCACAACATCGGGATCAAATTGTAGAATAGTAATCGAAGGATCAGTTTCTGATCCTTTCGATATAACATCAGGTGTTCGACAAGATGATGCACTCGCGCCCGTACGATTTAATTTAGCGCTTAAGTACGCGATAAGAAAAAGTCGAATTGAGACACAAAACTGCATATATATATATAACCAATTTAGTGAGTCTAAATCTTCACGGACGTAGAACAAGCGATATTAAGGATAGTCTCTCTCAGCTTGAAAGATATGCTAAACGACTTGGATTATGCATCAACACCGGCAAAACTAAAGTTTTAACAACATTCAGGAACATACCTACCGGAAATCTGGATACTGGCGACCATGAAGTGGAACTCGTGGAACATCGTCAAATGACATACAGGCAGATATTAAAGCCCGTGTCCCTGCCGTATACAGAGTTTTCATGCATACTCGTGTAAACTCACACGTTACAAAGCATTAATCCGACCTGTGCTTACATTTGGAAGTGCAAGCTGGACACTGACTTCCTCCGATTGTAGAATTTTATCAACATTCGAGAGGGAGGTCATACAAACAATTTATGGTCCTTGTAAAGTTGCTGAAAATCAGTATAGAATCCGAATGAATCATGAAATCAGACAGCTTCTTGGAGGCTGCGATGTAATCGTATTCATTGAATCCAATCGGATTAGATGAGTTGGTCATATAGAAAGGGCTCCATTAGATAGAATGATAAAAAAGGGTCCACCAGCTGGTGTTTGTCGGAGAGGAAGACCTAGACAACGCTGGCGTGATCACATCATCCAAGACATCACAGGATGTCGAAAATGGAGTCAACTGGTCATGGAACGAAATGATTGGAAGCTGATTGCACAGACGGCAAAATCCCTCCATGCGATGTAAACGCCAGTGAGAGAGAGGAGGTATAATAATGATGGTAATTATTCACAGAAGGTTTACTTATAGACGCGTTAAAGAATCAAATTCTGCTTCAAAAGCCATTTTATTAATTTTATTTGCCGTATAAATTATGTGTCTTGGGCGTTTTCTAAGCTGAGCAGCTCACAACTTTTTTATCTGCCATTTTCCTCGATTCGACCGCTTTTCTGTTCGGCAAACTCCGCAACATGACATTTGTCCGAGGTCTTGTAAATTTACTACCACAATGTTGTTTTTTTATTAATGAGGGGTGGCAATTTGGTTTAGAAAACGAGCGTAGCCTTGTCCGACAAAAATTATTTGTCTACTATTGTCGAGTTCGACAACATGCAAAAATGTCAATTGTCGGGCTCTACAATAGCAGACAAATTTTTGCTGAACAAGGTTACCCTGCTTTTTTAAAACAAATTTCCAAAAACGGTCTTAATCGATCTATCTTGGAGCCCAGTACTTTTCCAAAATACTGAAAATCATCTCTTGTAAATTTCTTGATCATGGAAAATGCTATCAAGCTCATTGACCTACCATTTCTAATTTATTAAAAATTGTCAAAACTGTGTGTTATTTTCGTTATACGCAAACGAAGATCTTCATGAAACTTAAGTATGAAAATGAGCTAGAAACACATCCGATTTCAAGGTCAGAGAGTCAGGGGGTAGTAGTGGATCACCTGAGTAGACGCGTACACGTGAGAGAGGATTGAGAAATTTTGTTTGACAAGAATATTTGATTTGGAACACCCACTAGTTACCAACTCACTAGCTAACTGAATTCTTGCATGGAATAATTATCAAGTCAAAAAGGATGTTAAAAATCCCTCGTCTTTTATCAAAAAATATTGAAGGCAACTATTTTAATAATCGAAAGTACCTAATTGAAATTCTTTTTCTACCTAAACATTCAAAAAAATTTAATCTTAACAAAAGGTTCGATTATCATCATTCTAAATCTGTTTTACAAAAGATCAATACAAAAATGATTCTTAAATATTTTGTTCGTGACAAAGTTTATATTAAACGTTCCATTGAGATTTGTAAATTTATAACTGAATACATAATAGGAGAAATTTGTTGACAACTCATAAACATTTTCTATTTTAAAGCGGTTTTCCCATTCAGAGATTAATAAAATTTATGATCAATATAACAGATATGCTTTGGATTACAGAGAACTATCGGTGGGTAAATTTTCGTCAGTACGAATGACAATACATATGTTTTATTTTCAATATCTAATAAGTTGAGCTTTTTCAAACAATTTTAACTGTCTGATTTCAAACCGCTCATTTGATTTTAATTTCCATAAACTGATTTTTTGGTTTTCTCACACTCTCACATTATAATGATGTCTTTTGTTATGTCATTGGTGTTTCATCGAGGAACGAAGACTTTCATTGAGTAGCTCTTCCCTCATTCATTTAATATCTGGTTCAGTTTCATTCACTTTATTCTGAAAAAACACTTTGTGTTTAAATTCACTTGTTTGTTCATTAAGGGTCTCAAATCCTGTATAGTTTTGGGTGTAATTTACCCAATTTGCCCAGTGATTAATCAAATGGATGCCGAATAGGAGCACCCTCAGTCACGTGTTTTTACCCTCAACGTGTTTTAAGCGATATTGTTTCTGATAAGCCAGACCCTGATTACAGCCTACGCTCTTCTATAGAGAATTAAGAACCAAAAAAAATTCTTTTTGATCCGGTTAAAACTTAAAACATACGATGTAGAGTACAGCAGTGAAAACCATTTTCATATAAGAATATACTTATATACTTGGTGGGTTGGGCTGTATATTATAGGTGATATTCACACACAAAATACAAAATCTTTTCACAGTGGTGAAAAATCGAGAAGTTTGAATCCTTAATTTTTTCCAATTATTAAAGATATTTATAAATCGTATCAGAATTACTTACAAAAAGAAACACATATTGTCAACCGATTTTAATGAATGAGATTATGAATTTCATCTTTTTTGTTTCCCTTATTTTGAATTCCAAAAAAATTTTAAATAAATTTCTCATCTCGATTTTCATAGCGATAGCATTTTATAATCAACTTCAATAAAAACAGAAGTTTCATTGAATTTTTGAATTTATTCGCCGTAAAAATGTGATCTCAAATTTATTCTAATAAGAAAATATTGCTTGTTGTTGTTATTTTATTCTCACTTCCATTTTTGAGAATAATAATTTTGTTCATTTTTTTTCACTGAATTAATCAGAATCTTATGAATAATTTAATAAATAAATTTTTATAATATTGTCAAGTTATATGAATAATTTGATGATACTTCAGATGAGATAGCAAAAATTTGAATAGAGTGTAAAAAGTATATACAATTAAAATATGTTAAATAATAATTATATTATTTACATTCAAAATCTATATAAAAATATTCAGGATATAAAAGACCAAACTGAAAATGTTAAGACATTAAAGTGTTTTTGTAATGCATATAAAAATTAATAATTCAATTTTTACTGGTTATCAAATTAATTGGTTAATTTAAAAAAAGCTATTCAAACCGCAGCGTAATTCTTTAAGCTTTTTTTTACTCTAAGTTAGGTATGTTTGGTGTTAATTATAATAAATTATTAATTAACGTCTCTAAATATCCGAAGATACCATGTCAACTAGGGATTGTGCAACTAGGGATTAAGTTTGAATAAATTAAGTTTCTCTAAGAAATTTATGGACGCTAACTTTAAAATTTTGAGGATTAAAGCTATCAGGAAAAACCCATGAAGGTAAGGCGTTCCAGAGATGAGTGACTCTGTTGAAAAAATCACTTTGAAAAGCAACAGTTCTGCACCTTTTTATATGAACCGTAAAAGGATGGGCTACAACATTTGCTCTGGTGTTACGCGATAGGTTTGCTACTTTGCTAGTTCAGGTAAAATTGATTTAATCTCTGCAGAAGTTCGTTCATCCATAATGTATTTATAGAAAATTGTCAGATCAGCAACATTTCGTCTGTGCTGTAAAGAATCAAGCTCATTAGTAAGAGTTGAGTTGCCAATCAGTTTAATAGCTCTGCGCTGAACAGAATCTAGGCACTTTAAATTACTATAATAAGCTCCACCCCATATGTGAGAACAGTACTCCATGCAGGGACGTATAGTTAATTTGTAAATTAATAGAAGCTGTTCGCTATTAAAAAACTTACGACATCGTCCCAAAATGACACAATTTTTTAACAGCATTCTTAGCTAGGTTAAAAATATGAGAATTCCATTTCAAATTATTTTCAAGTACAAACAGTTAATCCTCGTCTGTATCTGCTTTGGTTTTTGTCTTTGATTTATAACTGATCACGCCTCTAAAAATTGTTTTCATCTTCCCGTTCGCTCAGTGTCTTTTACTGCTCGTCGTTCAAATACTAAGCCACAAATGAAAAGTCATTTCATTTGAGTTATATTACCCAAGATCGTAATGCGTACTTTAAGCAATAGACGGACAGGGATGTCATACCTCCCGCCACCGGCGGGAGCCTCCCGCTGAGACTATATTATTCCCGCTTCCCGCTTACACTACCAAATTCCCGCCAGCACTGAATTCGCCCATTTTTATTTTAATGACAAAACCCAGACAAAACACAACACAAGAAAGTTCCCGATCATTTTTTGGTACGCTCTAACAGAATTCGCGTTTTTGTTTATAGGGTTTAACATTCATTTCAAAATTTTTATTTATAGGGTTTAAACTTGTTTATTTTGTTTATAGGGCTTAAACTTCAAATTTATGTCAAAACAAAAAAGCAGCAACCTTAAAAATGATTGTTTTTTTCCATGTTTTATATGTTGTTTCCATGTTTAATTTATAATTTTAATTACCACTGCACAAAAAATCGGGTAAGTTTAGTTGGTAATCCTTAATTTGAATGAGATTAATTTAACTATTGCTTTTTGTTGCCCTTCAAATTAGTAGAAAATGTTAAACATTTTATCAAGTTCTTCGGAAAATGAGCCACCAACACCAGTAAAAAAACGTAAACATTTGGTTCGTTACAAGAAACAGTGGGAAAGCACATATAACTGGTTGAGACCTGGAATAGATGATTTTAATCTTAACTTCACCATAGGTCATGGTGGTATAAACGACGTTACCAAACACTTAAAATCGGCAAATTATAAGAAAAATTACGAAGCAGCTGCTGGATCATCTAAAATTTCAAATTTTTTTTCAAATAAACAAGGTAAATCGCAGGAATCTGTGCAATTAGCCGAGGCTGCATTTTGTTACCACACGGCTATGCATTCACACAGCTATGAATCAGCTGGATGCTCCAGTTCTTTATTTAAGAGAATGTTCCCAGATTCAGCTATAGCAGCAAAATATTCCTGTGGGAAAACAAAAGTTGCAGCTATTATATCAAAAGTACTTGGACCTAAATCAAGAGAATTTGTTTTAAACAAATTAAGCGACAATCATCCTTTTTCAATAAGTACTGACGCTTCAAACAAAGGAAATGTAAAGACATTTCCATTAATCATAAGATATTTTGATAACTGTAATGGTATGCAAACGTCTTTGCTTTCGTTTTTTTCATTAGAAGCAGAGGATACTGCAACAATTACAAAAGAAATTTACAACAAACTTATTCTTAATGGACTATCGTTGCAGAATGTAACCGCTTACGGGGCAGATAATGCTAACATTAATTTTGGTAAGAATAATAGTGTTTTTACTACTTTAAAAAAACACAACGATAATCTTGTAGCCGCCGAATGCAATGTTCATATTTTGCATAATACTGCTAAGAAAGCATGCTATTTCCTTAAAATTGATGTTGAACTTATTGTAATAAAAATATTCAATGAGTTTAGTAGTTCAACAAAAAAGACAACGGAGTTGAAGGAATTCTTTGAGTGGACCGATACCGAATGGAGCGAAATGCTACGTCACGTTCCTACAAGGTGGCTAACTCTTTTGCCGGGTATTGAAAGGTTATTGCTTAATTATGAGCCAATAAAGGCATACTTTTTGAGTAAAAACAACATTGCACCTGTATTAAGAATGTTTTTTGAAGATGAGCTCAGTCAAGCATATCTTGGATTCGTCATGAATTCTTGTTCCATTTTTCAACCAGCTCTAAAAAAACTCCAAGGAAATTAACTAATAATTGTAGATCTCTATGCAATTATGAATAATATCAGGCAATCGCTGATAGAAAGAAAAGCTTCAAATTTTTTTGGATTTATTGCACGTCAAGTTATTGAAAAATGTGATAATTTAGATATGGTAAGAAAATTTAAAATCGATGTTAACAATTTTTTTGATGCGGCATTTAAATATATTGAAAAGTGGTTTGATTTCAGTGATAAAAAATTTCAAATTTTAACGAGCTTAAGGTTGGATGGAGTACCACAATTTGTAGAAATAACGGCTATTCTTAAAACATATAAAATTAAAATAAATGAAGACATGCTTTTTGAAGAATATATACTTTTGAAAAGGTATATAACGGATTTAAAAGATGATGAAAAAACACTACCCTGTGAAATAAAATGGGTAATCTTTTTTAAAAAATCGGCGGCACCAAATTTTTCAAAAATAGTGCAATATATTTTTTCGATCCCCCATTCTAATGCAGTTTCGGAGAGGATTTTTAGCCTTATGACAATTGCTTGGCGTAAAGAAAGAAACCGACTGCTTATTGAAAATTTGGAGGCAGAATTGATGGTCAAGCAAAATTTTGGTATGACATGCTTAGAATTTAAAAAATACCTAAGAAATGAAGGCTCTTCTCTTATTAATGCAATAAAATCTAGTACAAAGTACCTGTGATTATATATTATAATATATTTTTTTTTTTATTTTTTCTAAAAGAATGAAGTGTGATATTATTATAAAATGAATTTATATGAAATAATAAATGTACGAAAAACATTTTTTGTTACAAATATTTTTCTTTACTCTAAGTTACTAATAATTTTTTTCCCGCCGAGTCACTTTTCAAATATGGCAACCCTGTAGACGGAACGTTTTGGGTCCTAGGGAAGCACTGCTTCCTTTCGAAACAAGCCACTATATTCATTTTCATAAAGAAAATAATTAAATACTACAACACTTTCTGATACGCTGTGTTACATTTCACTTATATGGATAATAATTTAAATTTGTTTTAACCTATGTAAAATGTGTCCCGAATTACACAAAAAAACTAACAAGTAATCTTGTCCATACCACATCCCTACCGAATCCTATCTTTCAATTTAGCTACAAATTAATTTACTATTCTGACCATATTTTGTACGAACATTATTTTTAAAATATTTTTCAACAATAAAAACGCGTTGTTCTTTCGAGTAGCGTTTCATTTTCAATAATCCGAAACAATCAGCTATCGCCTATCTCGCTGTTTTTTTTCGGTGCATCTTAATTTCAATTTTTTGTTTGATTTATAAGAATAAAGACAAGAAATTGAGAATTGTGAAAATTTTTGTCAATCATGATGATATATGTCTCTTGAGATTCTCAATTTCATTTCTGGAGTGTTTGTTAGGACGAATCATGCGTCTAGGTCAAGTTATGGTAAAATATGAAGAGGTTGAGACATTGAAATAACAATCAAACTGTCATCAATCATCATACATCCGTTGAATGTAAAAATTAATGAAAATCAACGAAATCAATAGAGCTTCAAATCGTTATATTTCTGTATGTAATCTGTCAAATAATAATTAGAAATCAGTAATTATGTATTAAAATTCACTGCAAAAAAATAATAACGCAACTATTGTAAAAACAATTTAAAACGACAAAACAAAACAATCTTGATTTGCAAGAAATAACAATTAAATAAAGTTTTCGAATTACAAATCAGCTGGTCCCAACTGTCAAGTTTTTTTTCGGGAAAAAAGGTCTATTGTTTGCTCAATAAATATTGCTACGATTTAAACCGAATCGCAACGTTTACCTCATACGAAATTTAAGCCATCGTTAGCTGTTTTTTTTTGTAATTCTATATATAGAATAGATTTAAAATTTCCTGATGATTTTCTCGTGTTGGAAGTGATTATTTTGCTGCTTGTTCTTTATTGTGTTTGACAACATTTTTATTTCAACAAAAACTATAGTTTAAAAACATACATTGTAGACGGTTCTACTTATAGCCATCTAAAACAACTGTTCACTGTAATTCTACACTACATCGTTTTTTCATGGCTATTACATATTATTTAAGTCATCGTCATCAGTCATGTATATTAATCAAATAATTTAAAAAAAAAACAAACAACTACAAATAAAATAACAACGTCGATGATTATGATTATTTATTGTTCTATAAATTAGTTTAGAGACCATTGGTTCTTAACCCCCTAAGGGGTTCGAGTTATAACATCTGGGGGAGCAAAGCTGTAATTTTACAAATTTACATACAGGCAGCAAATGAAAATAGTTTCAACAGTTAAAAAAAAAATTGTATGCATTAAATTTAGTTAAATATGTGCGTAAAATTAATTTAAGCAGAAAAACAATAAAAAATTCGAAATAAATCACCATAGAAACTAACTACTATTTTGCCTAGGAAATTAAACATTTATATGCGTTCCTAATTCCTATCAATCATATGTAACCAATCAACCGTAACCAATTTTTAGCGTGCATGCTGGCATGCACATCAAATCGTATTTGTTTTCCTCGTTTTACTCGCTGAGAAACCTAATTTTCTTCCCATAGTCGTGCGTAACCTTTTCAATAGATTCAAATTGTACATTTATAGCATGTTTTTTGAAATACACAAGAAAAAAACCTACCACGAAAACATATTTTCCCCCTCCCTACGATTTGGTTCATAACATTGATAGAATAGTGACATTTTGGCTTTTGTTATCCAAACCAAACCTAGTATATATACTTTGAAATTTCATCAATGAAAAATAAATTTGGAATTATAAGTCACTAGAAATGAATGTATTCAATTAAATATAATGAAAAATTGCTTTGAAAAGCGAAAGATCCGTAACAAAATCTTAATAAAATCTTGAATTTAAATTGGTTAGTGGCCATTCTCCACTAGTTGGGATTTGTCTCCCATATTCATAGATCGATAATGTTCTTCATTCAATGTCAACTTAGTTGAAGTATGAAGAACGGTAAAACGTGTTCGTAGAATAAATAAAAATTAAGACAAAAATTGACACTAAAAATGAATTAAAATAATTGTGATGTTAAGTCGATCGTCCAAAAACAAATTTTTATTTTGTCGCTGGTCGAGTTGGTTAAATGGTTAACCATTAACTCTGACCAGAAAGACGCCGCATCGATTCCCGAACCGACCGGAATTGAGATAAAACTTTTGTTACGGACCTTTCGCTTTTCAAAGCAATTTTTTATTCTATTCAATTGAATACATTCATTTCTAGGGACTTATAATTCTAAACTACATAATGGTTAGAGCCATTGCTATCGTATAGATAAAAATCTTAATAACATCTTGAATAAAAATAAATTTTTCAAAAAAAAAAGTTTGTCAAAAATTTTCGTAATCCGTTTTGAGAGTAATTAGATAAGCTAAATGTTTCTTCATGTTGTTAGAAAATTGCTGGATCTTTATGAAATATTTTACTTGAAAATAACTGAATAAATTTAAATTACTATCGTATTTATTGTCATTCATTTTATAATGATTAGCACAACTATGAAGAAAACATTTAACATTTGTTGGCATTTTAAATTTAAAATTGTTTTTAATTTATAATTTAATAAAAAAGCTTTTGGTAGTAAATATAAATATTGAAAAACAAATCAAAATGAAGAAAAGAGAAATTGTATTTAACAGATGTGCCATCACGATTTTTTGTGGTCACTCTTCATACATTTTTGTATTTACGTTCTCGATATATTTATATATACTCCAAAGTTCCCATGGTGATTTTTGTATTTCTTCTGAATTTTAGGTGATTTATTGCGATTTATTTTAGAAATATAAAAACTGTTGCACAAATGTTTGCATTGAGATTTTTAAAAATAATAGAGTCAGTTGGCATACATGGCAAACACATTGACGCACCTGTTTCGTCTTGTATTAAACAATTAAAACAGTTAAGTGAATCTTTTGATGAATATTTTGCTACTGGGGATATTGATATTAAAAATATATAGATATTAGAACCATTTATTAATCTGGACTCAATGGATGACAGTAATATGCGTAAAGAAGATCTTCTTGAACTACGGGCAAATTGACGTAATCAAATAGTATATCAACAGTCTTCGAAAGCTAAAGGTTTGTACAATAAATATCATTGATCATACCCACGATTAGCTAAACTTGCACTTCAGTATCTTGTTCCAATCGCCACAACGTATTTGTGTGAGATGGGATTTTGGTCTTTAGTGTATATAAAAACAAAAGCCAGAAATTGGCTTAATCGTAGTAATGATATGCTATTTCAAATGCCCATTCAAAAAAAGATTCCATGTTTACAAATATGATTGAGCAAAAACAACAAGGCAAAAACCTTTAAAAAAAATTGTTTACTGAATGTTTATTATTTCAGAACATGCATTTTTTATGCACAAAGTACATATCTTATCCTTATTTTTGGTTTTCATTTATATAATTTTATTATTTTGGTAAAGGACTGCGAGAAAATTTTTTGAAGATTTTAATGGCGTCAGTAGTTAAAAATGTTAATATCTACTGGTCTAGATAAAATTAAAATAAAATTATATTTAAGCAATTCTCTTTCCAGGAAAGAAAGACAGTTTGAAGTCGAAATACGAAAGTTAACAGTTAGCGATAAATGAATTGTAAGCGGAACGCTGTACCGTGTACATAAAATAGTGTTAATAAAACACAAGTAAATTTTAGTGCCTAAAAATATTTTGTGTATAGGTTGGACGCTGTATTTATATACTTGAGTTGGAAAACCTAGAACCTCAAAATTTTCGTCCGCAAGTAAAGTTTGGCAGTTACGACAATTTTTATAGACATGGAAAATACTCTGTACGATAATTTGAACGTAAAGTCATTTTCAAAATGTTTGTCTAATGCAACTAACTGATATGGCATCACATTCATTTTCAGGAAAAAGGCTTAATTTGAAATTTAGTCTTTAATTTACCTTAGCATCTTAACTCTATCACCGTAATAAAGTTTGATCTTGTTTTACTATTTTCTAATAATTTGTTCAACCTTGTCCATCACAAAAAAAATATAGCAAAAGAAAACGAACTTCAGGAATGTGTTGAAAATATTTCACAACCTAACAGCAATAGTGGACAGTAGAATTTTTTTACCAATGAATTTTTGACAGATAGCACACAGCAAGAGATAAAAGATGAGACAAAAAGTAAAACAGATGTATTATTTATTTTGGGATAAATTTGTTTTGAAAACAATTACATTAGTTAAATTTCTACTCCTAGTTCGTACCTTTTATTTGTTGTTGTGACATTTGTTTACATAGGCGTCGTTATTTTTATTATAATTATTTTTAATTATCAAAATTTTGTTATTTTTTTACTAGTTTTTGGTTTTCTATTATAATTGGTTGAATTTCAATAGTAATTTATTAATTTTATGCGTTTTTTTTTGTCTATTTCAATGGGACGCCAACAGTTTTTTTAATATTTTAATCTGAGACACTGATTATTCGCACATGCGCATATGAATATGCGGACAACGACTAATTTTCGTATTCGCTGCTAAAAACATTCTACTATATATTAATGACAATTCAACTCACTAAATAAAGTTTCGATAAGGTCCAATAAAATCGCTTCATTTACTATTTTTTAACAAATCAAAACGAATTATATCGATTATTTTTCTCTGGTGGGAAGGAACAACGAATTATAGTGACTATTTTCGGCCTACTTAATATATTAATTTAAAACTAGAGATATTGAGATAATTTTTTTTTCTTAATGAGATAATTTTTTTTTATTTATAATTTTGTTTAATAGATAATTATTAGTTTCTAAATAAAATTTTTTCTACAAATTATTCAATAATACAAAATTATGTAAAAATGCAATTTGCAAATAATAAAAATGTCTGTTTTCATTCATAAATGATTGCATGTTTATGTTTATTTGTCAAAAATAAATTACAAATTTATAACATTTATGCGCCTACTAAGATGAAATAATATTTAATTTTGTTAGAAGTAAAAATGACAACAAAGGATTATGTTGTATGAAATAATGTTACTATTTCTGTTCGTTAAATTGTCTGCTAAATACAACTCGTCGCCAAATTATTAGTCGATTATTTTTCAACATTACCACTCATGTCATTTGAGGTTTAAAATTCCCCTCGTGCGCTACGCGCACTCGGGACCTCAAATGGCATTCGTAATAATGATTATGAAAAATAATCGACTATTATTTGACGACTCGTGATATTATATGGGCTATTATTTTGAAAACGTACATTTTTTTGTTGATTTTTAAATTTTTGATTTTTAAAAAATCTGAAATTTTGATATATTGTTGGCATTGACGAAAGGAAAAAAGTAATTTCTGCTTTTATTTTTTGAGTACTCTGAATCGGAGTTATGCGCGGTTGAATTTTGAGGCTTTTTCACGTAGTTTTTGGTAATAGTGGCAATGTTTTGTGTATATGTGCCACAAATTTCATCCGACTTACGTATATTTTTGCAAGTAAAAAGGAAAATAATTGAATAATTGAAATAAGTAAGTTTAAAATTAATAACTTTTCTCTTTTCCGCTAGGCGGCGCGTAAAACCTTGGTTTACTTCAAAGCTCATATCTCAAAAAGTAGGCTTTTTTTTTTTTTGTTTTTCACAAATTTTAAAGTAAACATATGCAGCTATGAAATTGAGAAATAAAAAGTCAGCAATTCAATATGGATTTTTTCTTACGATTTTTTAAAGTTTGGTATATGAAAAATTCACATGTGTTTTTTTATTAAGTTAATAATCCTGTACTAAATGTGGATCTAATAAATAAAACATTTTATATTTTAACACCTGCAATAAATTTGAACCATTTTCTGTGCGGTTAAATGGTTAAAAACTTATTAAAAATTAATTTAAGTTAAGTGGTAAAATAAAGGAATTTAAATTATTAAAAGGGTGTGTAAAATGTTTATTCATTTTAAAAAATGTCTATTCAGCCCCTTTTTACTAATTAAAATCTCATTAGAGGCTCATAATTTTAACATTTAAAATTTCTAATGACGCCCACAAACGGTTTTTGACCAAATCATACTTGCATCCAATCTAAATATATTAAATTGTACCTACCTAATTTTACCTGATTCTACCTATGTCAAAACTATTTCAAGGGTATATATATATTGATTGGATTGCCTTATAATCAATTATATTCCAAAATATTTAGAAGACATAACGTTTAGAAAAGATAATAATAGAAATGCCTTTCAAATTGTGCTGTAACTTGTACGGTCTCAAAAATCATCAGCGGACATCAAAAAATGTGAAACTGGTTACACCAGCTGTTATTCAAAAAGCTGCGACCCTAAATTTTACTTTGCGTGATGACCAGTTTATGTGTGAAACATGTCGCACTTATATCTATAAAAATAAGGTAAATTTAATTATTTTATTAAAATGAATAAAAATTTATATGCAACTAATATTTTCTATACAGCAGCTTTCATGTTCGGAAACCATCGATAGTGAAATTATTTCTATAAATCAGGATGTTGAAAATGTTCCAACGAACGAAAATATTCAAATACCTCCAGCATCTTTAGATCCATCACCAGTTTCGATTGATACTATATCTCCACCAGTTCCTGAACTACTTAATGACATTTTAGAAGATATTAACAATGTTCTTGGAAGGTTAGCCGAATCTCCTATCAAACAAAATCATATTACAACAGGAAGTTATAAAAAAATTGCAAGTGTCACATCGGTAATAAGTCAAAGAATATTTCAAGTAGATTCAGTTAAAGTGTTATCACCAAACGAGGAATGTGAATATACATCATGGCTTATTTACCTTAAAAAAGAGTTTAAAGGTGCCAGCTGTAAATCAAAACAAGTGTTTTTGTTGACAACTCTACCACGTAAATTTTGGTCAAATCAACGTATCCAGGATGAATTTAATGCATCAAGACGACTGGTAGAATTCGCCATGGATCTGTTGGAAACAGTAGGTCCTTACAGTTGGCCTCAAAGAAAACAAGTGCACAGTTTGTCACAAAATATAGTAAAACAAATTCAAACATACTTCTTATCAGAGGAAATTAGTAGAACAATGCCTGGCCTTAAAGATGTTGTTACTATTACAGAAGGATCGACAAAAATTAAGAAATCAAAGCGGTTGGTGTTATGGACCCTCACCGACATCTACGAAATGTTCTTGGAAGAAAACAAAGAACTCAAGGATTCCACTGTTTTTTACCGGATAACACTACACCCGATAAAATAATTGCCAAAATGTTTTCTTTTTCTGATGATCATAAATATTTCAATTTAAGGGCAAAAAAAAATATATAAATTAATTTTTTAATGTATTTATTTATAATATTGATTAAATTATAATGTTTATAGGAAAAATATTTTTTTAATGTTTTTTTCTAATGTTAGTGTTGGTGATGTTGAAATTATAACAAAATCTTCGATCATTGGGATCTCCAATTCTTATTCTGAATAAAAACCTGTTTCTCAATCAGAAATACCCAAAAAATGGTTCAAATTTATTGCAGGTGTTAAAATATGAAATGTTTAATTTATTAGATCCACATTTAGTACAGGATTATTAACTTAATAAAAAAACATATGTGAATTTTTCATATACCAAACTTTAAAAAATCGTAAGAAAAAATCCATATTGAATTGCTGACTTTTTATTTCTCAATTTCATAGCTGCATATGTTTACTTTAAAATTTGTGAAAAACAAAAAAAAAAAAAAGCCTACTTTTTGAGATATGAGCTTTGAAGTAAACCAAGGTTTTACGCGCCGCCTAGCGGAAAAGAAAAAAGTTATTAATTTTAAACTTACTTATTTCAATTATTCAATTATTTTCCTTTTTACTTGCAAAAATATACGTAAGTCGGATGAAATTTGTGGCACCTATTCACAAAACATTGCCACCATTACCAAAAACTACGTGAAAAAGCCTCAAAATTCAACCGCGCATAACTCCGATTCAGAGTACACATAAAAGCAGAAATTACTTTTTTCCTTTCGTCAATACCAACAAAATATCAAAATTTCAGATTTTTAAAAAATAGTTGTTTTTTTTTCGATGTACGTTTTCAAAATAATAGCCCATATGATAATTTTTTTTTGCTGTAAGAAACTTTATTTTTCATTCATACAAACTATGATATTAAAACAGTATGCTTTATTTTAACTGTCGGCAATTCTTCTTGTCGTCGATAATTTTGCTTTGTCGTTATGATAATTGTGTCTATTAGATTCAAAAGCGATCTATTCCATTTTAAAATTTTTTGATATAGTGATTAAAATTGTGATATAATATAAAGTAAATTAGTTAATATTATAAAAATTGTTAGTTAATTAGTTGATTATAGGTTTCTGAAGAAAACAATGAATCAAATTAAGAAATCCAGTTGCAATTAATTTAGAAATTTAAAGTTTTTTTCAGCTGATTCTGAAATGTCAAAAATGGAATAGATCGCTTTTGAATCTAATAGACACAATTCTTTGTTGTCAGTTTTTCTTCTAAGAAAATGAAATATAATTTCATCTTAGTAGGCGCATAAATACTATAAACTTGTAATTTATTTTTGACAAAAAACATAAACATGTAATCATTTATGAATGAAAACGGGCATTTTTATTATTTGCAATTTTACATAATTTTTTATAAGCTGAATAATTTGTAGAAAAAACTTTATTTAGAAACTAATAATTATTATCTTTTAAACAAAATTATAATTTTAAAAAAATTATCAGTTGTAATTTCCCAAGGGCGGTGATAATTAATTAATTCGAAATAATTTTTTGCCAAAAATTTCGAAAGCAAGTATATTGATAAACGCACGAGGCTGCAGGTCGAGGGCTTTTATCAATACCACCTGCTTGAGGAATTTTTCAAAAAATTATGAGAATTTATCAACGAACGAGGGGAAGTCGTTTAGAAAATTTTTTGCCATTTTTCATTTATTTATATATTTTTTATGAATTATACATTGGCCTACTGTGATATCAGTTAATTATTTCAAAATGAGACTGGCAATTTTTAATATCCCAGTAGGCCAGACGTATAAATTTTTGTTATTAGTATAATTCAAATTTTATTGGTGAAATTGAATGATGTCATTACATTTTTGAGAATTTCATTGGTTTAAATTAAAATAAAACTAAGGCAAAAAATTTTCTCATTAAATACCACTCTTCATTGAAATTTTTGTCTAAAATTTTTCAATTTTAGTCATTAAATTATTTTTAAGCAACACTGCTCAATCAAACGCTTTGATTCGCAGTGTTGCTAAATAATTTAATTCGTAAAATCAAAAAATTTTCGAAAAAATTTCAATGACTCGTGGTATTACAACCGATAATTTATTACGGAACATTTGAAAGAGTAACACCTATTAGTTTTATCTACTTTTTTTAAAATTCAAACACCGTCGGACGATAGCGCCCGCTTATAAGACGCTCAAAAATAAATATTGTTTTTGTATTCTAATTGCATTACTACTGTAAAATAGAAATATTTCTTGTTTAGTTTTAGCAACATTTTCACTATTAAACGTCATATCATTTTCCAAAACTTACAAATTGTTTCACTTACTATCAAGTGACATCCATCACTCAGGTGATAGAGCGTAGTAGCTTCCTTAAATCCCTTAGTACATAAATAGCTATTTATTGGATCAAAGCTTATATTTTTTTCGTTCGAAACAAATTTAATTCTCTGTAATTTCTCTGAATTATTTTTGAAAGTATCGAACAACAATAGTTAAAAACAAAATAAAAGCTCAAAAAATAACTATAAGATAAAAACACAACGTGGACGATTTCGCCTATTTTGTCCAAAATATCGCTGTTGTAAACACAAGTAAAGCGGGCCTGTCGGACGATGAAAAATAAAAACAACAAAAATTATAACCTAATATAATTAACAAGGTTCAAAATATTGATTTATTTTTAATGAAAAACAAAACGATTAAAATAACAGTAACAATAACAACAATTTTTTATATATTACTACACTAAATTTGTTTTAATTTAACATTTTTAAATCATGTTAACATGTATATAGAATGTGCATAGAACTTTCAGGCATAAATACATAAATATTTGGTGCATGACTTTTATAACTACGGATCTTCTAAAAAGTTATGAATCTTTCCTAGACCAATATTTTTGGTAACGTCATTGTGACAAATGAAGATTGCGGTCGTATTTTGAAGTTGTAAAATGAAAATGTATGTGTATGATTGCATTTTTTCGTCATTTTTTTAACGATACAATTTAAATGAAAAAAAAATCAGAAATCAAAAAATTTAAATATTTGGCTTACATATAAATCTAATATTAATTTTCCACAATTTTCTTAATATTATAGAAAAATAAAATTAAATAATAGTAAACCGATATCAAAAAAGGACAAACAAAAAGTATTAAATAAATATAATAATTTTTTGAATCATTAAAATTAATTATTCAAAGTTCGCGTTTGTTTTTGTGAATTTTTACATTAACCTTCACCAAAAAATTTCGTTCATACATAATTTTAGATAAAAATAAAATAAAATTCATTAATTTATTATTAGGAAAGTCATATTATCTCAAAAAAAGTTAATTAGAACCAGTCATTTTAGAAAATGTCAAACTACTTTTTCACTCTCCATTTTTTTATTCTTTGTTAATTAGTCTTATAATTACATAAATTTCGTTTCGCTTCGTTTTTTTTATTATTCGTGAAATATTCGACTAACGTTTGTGTGCACATATGTGCTAATGCGTTTTACGAAATGTTCACGGTATGGTGCATATCATGTGCATGACATGTATTATGCACAATTTTGTGCACGGGGATTTTGTAACATGCACATTTCACGCAATTTTTAAGAATCGTTTTCCGGTGTAATTATCAACCCCTGTCGCTTTAGTTGTTTTTGGACTGTTTGTTTTATATGCGTTATAATTTCACGAATGTTGCCGCTCGTCGGTGCTACTCGTATTTTGTTTATAAGGTCCTAATTAGTTTTTGGTTTTTATTCTCCTTTAACGCAACTTCACTTTTTTTAAACCTCAATCACAGAAAACGTTATAGGTCCTAGCTCCTAACTCCTATTGTGAATGTGGTTTGAAAAAAGTGAAGTTGTGGTAAAAGAGGATATATTTTTTTGTTTTTTTATGTAATGTGCAATTTTTGAATTGAAAGGTAATTATTGCGATAGAGTAAGAATACTTCGGCTAATGGATGATTGTAAAAACAAATAAAGGCATAACAAATTTAATGTAATGAATCCACATTTCACAATCATGAAGTTGATAATAAAAGTAAGAGATAAATTAGGAGAACTAAAGAAACATAAAAATATAAAATAATTACCACTGCTGTTCTCTTTTACAATGAAGTACAGTATACCCGGGTTTAAGCCAAATATTTACTCAAATACTTAATTCGGCGTATAAATGAAATGCATTTATCAAAATCAAACTACCATAGATTCAACCAGATATAATGTGACTACCCCAAGTCAATTCACCATGCGTGAAACCCAAACCTAAATGTAATGAAATGTGTCTCTAATCGAGAATTTTAATTTACAATAACAAAATAAAACTTAAATAGTTTTAACTGTCAATATAATTATTACTTACCATCTGGAAAAACCTGTCTCAATTTTAAATATGATGTTGTTAACCTAATTATTGAAGCTTTATCTAATTGTGATGTTATAGCACTTGGTAATGGTAATAATTTTGCTAATTCCAAAAACTCAGCATTTTCTTTTTCACGTCTTGATCTGGCCGCATTTTTACTTTTCTCCTTCATAGCGTTGCGTGCTGATAAACCTACAATATCAATAAATATAAAAATATTAATATTAATCAATAATTTTATTGATGAGAAAACTGAAAAAAAAATCGCAAACCCTAATTCTCACCCTAAAACTATAATCTCTTTTCTTAACCAAATACATTAAATAATTTAATTATCATCCATATGTTTATTTCTATTTGATTTTGTATTCCATTAAAACAATTTAAGTTGTCTTAACTTACTTATTTAACAACCCACAAAATTATAGACGCATACATGTTGTATGAGTTTAATATATTGTACATATTATGTCTATGTTCATATGTTTGTGCATTCGAATCTTTCGTTATATTTAAATAAATAAATGTTTTTTACTACACTTATAACAAATGAAATGTGTGCGGTAGATCCTTTATAACTTTAGAGAACTAGTTTTTTTGGTATGAGATGAAACAGGGCGAGCTGGGACTATCATTTAAAAAGTTTGAATCAAAAACGCCAATATCCCAAAATAATTCAGTTTTTCTTTTAAGTGATTTACTAAATACACACAAATTAAAAACTAGAAACTTTACAAAACTGACAAATTGTAATCAAACAAAACTATTATCCGATTTTAACGATCAAACTGATCCAATTCATACAGATTAAAAGTTTTTATTTTACATAACTTTTTTCTTAAATATTAATAATTTTTATTGAGATAAATCTTTTAGAAAATAATACATTTTTATGTCTTTTATTATATTAGTTTTTTTGATGGTGAGCACATAATCTTTCTATTACATTAAAAATTAAAGATTGTTGTTTTTTGTTATTTGTTTTGTTCATTTTAACGAAATTCAATTGATTGTTAGTTTTAACAAATGAGTTGAAATTTTTGTTGTTTTTATTATGTGTTATTATTATATTTGTCAGTATAATAATATACTGGATGAAGAAAATTTGTTTTATGGGTTTGCAATAGTATTAAGACATATTATTAGAAAATTTATACATAGCAAATATAGCTATAAGAGTGATAAATTAAAAGCTTTTTACAACTGCTTATGCAAAATATTGTTATTTTATTGAAATTTGTTTCGAAGTTAATCTTTATTCTGTCCTATTGCTCAAACTTTTGCCTTCTTTAGGCCACAATTGAAGAAAAAGCTTATTTGATCGTACGATACTTAAACGAATAACTAAGAATGCTTGAGGAATCAAAATTAAAAAACGTCCTAGCAACATTGAAAAAAAAAAGTAATGTCATCTCTCAACAATTTCATGGGAAAACTACAGGAAATATTTTCCTGATAACAGAATAAGTTTTATTTCAAATATAAAGTAATACATATTATTACAATTCAAAGTGTATTCAACCTCAATTTTCTCTATACACAATATAGTCTAAGAGCCAGTGATAGGCAGACTTACGGCAAACTCCATATTGATGCTAGGTATAGTTTTTCACCTGCCGTAGGTGAAATGGGTATTCACTATCCCCGTCGATGGTTCCTTTGGGCGTGTACGCAAGTCAAAAAACATAAAAATTGACTTTAAAAACGTCATTTCAGCATGTCTGCCGTTTTAATATCTTAATTAAAGTATACAATCTTTTTTATTAAAAAATCCAATGGCAGACACCTACTCCGGTTCCGAGTATTTTCTTTTAAATTTCAAAGTTTTAAAATTTAATGAAAATTTAATTTATTTCAGCAAAGCTGAAATTTGTATATGTTATTTACATTATTATTATACATATATATTTTAAGAAGCACACACGGGGCGGTTCCAACAAGCGGCAGAGGCTATAAGGCTTTCTTTGTCTGAATGGGAATGAAAGTGAATCAGTAGTCATACATTGTGAATAATTTTTATGAATGTTATAATTTAATAGTCTGTTAAGTAGTAAAAATATAATTTCTTCTAGAGTTAAACAAAATTTTTTAATTTTCTAAATCATACAGATTTGGTTATATATTTATTTTAACAAAGCGTACAAATTAAAAAGGAATACAGACAGAAGTTGACGGCACGGCTGTTGCATTGATTGCGGCAACTAGTGTGTAATTGACTGAGATGGAGATGAAGACGTTTCTATAATTTTTTATTTTGTATGATAATAATTTTTTTCTACTACCCAACATAAAAAATCTACTTTCGATGTTTGTTCATTGCATCGAAAACTTCTTTTTCGTCACCGGTGATAAAAAAAACCTATACGAATTACTTTCGTACCTAGTGACGAAAGTAATTTTTTAAAAGCCATCTTTTTTCTAATTTCTTACCTAGAATAAAATATGCTACAATACCCGTTAAGTGAATCGATTGATTGAATGAAATAATTTTGTTAGTGTTAATTTGTCTCTGTTTGGAGGATGATGTTAATTTATTTTTGAATTATTTACGGACAATTTACATTAAAATAATAATAATAGTTAAATATATAATATTCATATATTCTTTTTAAATAGTATGATAAAAAACAGTTGGTGTAAGATATTTTTAAAAAATATAATTTCACCTATTTATTTAACAAAAATGAAAAAAATAGTTATTTTACGTAAAATAATTTAGGTTGTGTTAAAATATATCAAAAATTTACGTAACATCATACCCATTCAAAAACTAAATCAAAACCGATATTTTTATTTTAGCAATAAGAAATCTGAATTTGATTTTGTTTATGACAAAGTACAAACCATCTTTAGTTATAAGCCTACTAGACGCGAAATTCAAAAAATATTAAACCCTTCAAAGATGTGTTATTTGATGATTTTAAGAACTTTATAGAGTAAATAGAATAATAATATAGGATTTTGTAGTGTAAATAGAATAAAAATACAACATCATGAATAACTATATGTATGGATATGTAAAAAATTCACGCAAACAACAATAAGGCTTGAAATTAAAGACAGGCTATGTTTATGACATAAAAATTGGATAATTTATTCATATTGAGTCATCTATTTATTAATAGCAGAAATATAAATACACATATACAATTGTAATTTGTAACAGTGTAAGTTTTAAAATGTGAATTGTATGTTCTTATAAATGAAAATGTTTAATTATTAATAATAATTTTTAAAAAAGTAGTAGAAAAAGCACAGTCTTCTACTCGCCGAAAAACATATTTTGAATCTCGCGACCATTACCAACCTCGGCGATCGCCTCGGCTGTCCTCTCGTTTCAAAATATGTTGTTTTCGGCATCGTTGAAGAATATACTATTTTTCAATGCTGTAAATGTCTTGTAACAAGTACGATGATAGCCACTAACTAAATGTTCACGTGGTAAAATAACATCACTATATTTTAAATTATGAAATTTTCGTGAACGCAAAATTGTCTGACATTTTTTTAAAGTTTTCTTCTGAAAAGATATGTACACTTTTACCAGTATTTAAATTTCAAAAGGCACAGATTAATTCATCTGCTATGATTTACAATTTTAAGTGCATTTTAAAAAAAAACTCACAAATTTAAATACAAAATAAATTGCATGTGCTTCTATTAAAAATTTGAGAACGAATGGAATGGAGCAGAAAACCGTTACAACATTCCAGGTATGAACTCACGAAATAATAAATATTTATTATTATAGAGTTATTTCGATTAATTCTCAAGACGCTACTATTCCATTAAGTATGGTAAGTTAATGATATCCATTATTTTACGTACACATTCTCAATGTGGTAGAATCATTACAATTAGTTGTTATTCAACTAATCTGAAAACCAATCTAATATGATCTAGGCGATCAGGAGGTTGGTTATATTTCGTATGGGAGAAATTGTGAATAGTTAAACTCAAATAACTGGATGAATAATAGGAATTTTTCAATTCTGAAACCAGTTTTGAAATCTTCTAATTAAACCTTACATGTTTTAATCAGAAAAAATTTTACGTGTTTCGTGGCGGTATCGAACCCCATGCATCAGTAACACAAATTCGATACCTTGTGTTATACACGTTTTATCAACTGAGCCATTCAATTGACATGTTTTATGGAAATTTTAGTTAGTGAATTGAAACGTCATCAACAATTACAATGAAGTTAACAATTTCACAAAGATTGCCGACCTAACGACATGATATATTCAATTAATTATTTCTAATTAATTATCTATCTAATTTTTATAGAGTTATTTCGATTAATTCTCAAGATTTATTATTATGAAACTCCACAAATGTGAACACTTTTTTCTTACCTTGACTATTCTAAAGTATGAACAAAAAAACAAAGCTTGACATTTTGTTTACATTTCAGAGCTATGAAGACAATTTCTTAAAAATCTCGTCGGAATTCAATCAGAAAGAAAGACATCATTCAAAAAAGGATCAAAATGTATAGTCATTGTGTATGTTCAATAAACCTTCTCCATCACATGATTATGAAAATTAAAAAATTTTGTTTATTTCTTTAGAAGAAATTATATTTTTATTACTTTTAACAGACTATTAAATTATAACATTCATAAAATTATTCACAATGTATGACTACTGATTCGCTTTCATTCCCATTCAGACAAAGAAAGCCTTATAGAGTCTACCCGCATGTTGGAACCGCCCCGTGTGTGCTTCTTCAAAATATATATATATATATATATATATATATATATATATATATATATATATATATATATATATATATATATATATATATATATATATATATATATATATATATATATATATATATATGTATATATATATATATATATATATATATATATATATATATATATATATATATATATATATATATATATATATATATATATATATATATATATATATATATATAATAATAATGTAAATAACATATACAAATTTGAAATGAAGCAAATTTTCATGAAATTTTAAAACAACTTTGAAATTTAAAAAATAATACTAGGAACCGGAGTAGGTGTCTGCCATTAGATTTTTTAATAAAAAAAGATTGTATACTTTAAGATGTTAAAACGGCAGACATGCTGAAATCACGTTTTTAAGGTCAATTTTTACGTTTTTTGACTTGCGTACACGCCCAAAGGAACCATCGACGGGGATAGTGAATACCCATTTCACCTACGGCAGATGAAAAACTATACTTAGCATCAATATGGAGTTTGCTAACATACCGTAAGTCTGCCGATCACTGGCTCTCGGTCTAATATATCAATCACTCTTTAACATGTGACATGTTTTTGGCAAGAAAAAAAGTCGAGTAAACAAAATCGTTAAGTAAAATACATGCAACATAAAGACGTCGATTATTCTCAAAATTTCTCGAGTTTTCGTTGTAAAGAAATTAACCTCAAATAGTCGAGAAATTAAGCTGAATTGTATTTCTTTTGCAGAACGAAATATCAAATTAGACTGCGAAAATGTAAACAAAGCAGCTCGAAATTGCAATTGGGTTAAGTAAAATTGAATTGTAAATAAAGTTTTGTTGTGTTAATAGAAATATTGTTTAATATATTGGACGCTGTGTTATACTGGAAATTTCTACAATCAACGGTTGACATTTCTGAAGCTACTGGAAGAGTATTCTAGGTACAAATATTGCATGCTGCACTGTTTTTATGTTGTTGTGAATCAGTAAAGGTGTTGAAGAATTAATAAAACCTGGCATTTTTGCTTACTTTCGTTTATCGAATTTGCCAATTCGAGGAAGACAGAAAAACGTTATAATATAATATAAAAGAAGTTAAATGAAGTTACGGAGTAATAGTTATAACTATTTTCATGAAAGAAATTGCCTTTGACTTTATTTCATAAATTTTTTCTTTCAAAATAAAAGTATTTGAAATTTTTAACTATGTTAAATTTCGTGCTGATGGCCTCAACCTCACCGTTCTGTACATGTACAGTTGTTACATCAATTTCGGTGTTCGAATCGCCATATCCGCTCTCGCGACGAGGTTGAAACAACCGCATTTTGATTGTATAGAACATGTTTTTTCAGTGTACAAGCTAGGTAGTGTGAAATTCTTGAATGCCGAGGTAAGGATAAAGACCAACTCTTGGCACGCAAATTTGCGCGAGAACCACGGCAGGTACCTTGGATGCAAGCTTCATTCTCATATACAGATTTGCCGGAGACGGAGAGTGTGGTTGTATCAAGGATAATTTACCACCGATTTGAGAATACACTAACGCCAGCACGATAGTCCACGTTGACCACGTTAGTCAAAGATATAGATCACGCTAGCATAATTGAGCATATGACTAGCTGACAGTTGACCTGGTTTTGAACCCCGGGCAGAGTCAAAACGATTTTTGAGTTTTTAATTGAAAAGTTTCAATACCATACCACACTGGCCACCAAGAATAAAGGTTGAACCAATAAATGTGAATGAATTCATGAAATTTACAATGATGAGTGCCAATATGGCAATAAAGAAGTTTGACATAATGAACTTAACAGTGTCTTCATATTCAAGTTCATGGAAACATGATCTTCTTTAGAGGAAAACAGGGAAATGCTATAGTTGAAGATGCGACAGAGTTACTCTTCTTTAGATTGTTATCTTCCACGAGAACGTCCGCCGCATAATAGAAGCATTACCAGCTGTGTTCAACTTAACAGCACAGCACTTAAATTTCGCGCTTATAAGGGAAGGCTGGGCTCACAACTTGAACTGAGAGGCCTAGAACACTAATACAAACTTAGCCAGATCCAGGATCTAAGGAGTCAGAGTGTATACTTTGACTGAAAGTGAAAAAGAGTCTATAATACAAAAAGAGACAATGAGGAAACATAGATTCAAACTAAAGAGGTGAGTTACTGTAAAAAAGACTCCATACAAGGTTGCTCCTGTTCCAGTAATTTATTTTTTTATCAACGGTCCTTAATTGGTGACTAGTAATGCAGCAATGACCGAGCACTGGCAAACATGACTGCGCCAGTAACATAATTATACTGGATTAAATTTGGAGAATATATGGATGCCATTCAAGGGTCAGAGAAAAGAGCCAGCAATGGTCCATATAAGGTTGTACAACTGGCCCAATTTTTTGGCAACTATGACTCGGCCATTAGCATGATTTTACTGGACGATAACTTCGGACAATAAATGCCTGCCAATTATGGGCCAGAGAACAGCAATAGCCTAAACAATGTTGTACAGCTGCCTCAGTAGCGGACCCATAATGATGTCTAGTATTACTGACTGATAAGTACTAGACTGTGCCATTAAAAAACATGAAATATTATCATATTTATAAATTTAAATAAATGAAATACAAAATAATTAAAATAAATGAAAATATCTTATGAACAAAAATTTTAAACTTATACCATCCGTAACATTATTATCATATAATCTTTCGGTCGAGAAGTAATAACTAAACTATAGGTGAAATTTTCCAATTAACATTAGTCCAATTAACATTAACCATTAACGGGCAGTTGTTTGACCATTTAAAGTAAACTGTACTGGCTATTTTCTATAAAATGTAAATCGGCCGATTCATGGTTCCAGTTATGGCCCAATAACAATAAACAAGTACTGTTTACAATTAATGGCCCAGTGCTGGTTGTATTTCAAAGTTTGGAAAACTGTGCTTAGGACATTATAAAAGAAAACCTTAGTTTATCACAAGGACAGAAAAGATGCGTTAAACCTGATGACCATTTTACCAATTACTACATTTCAAATAGTATTTTCTTTCCGGCTCACAAGGCAGTTATGCTCAAACTAGCTAATACAGAAAAGAAAACTAGCTGAGTTCAGAACCTTAGAAATATAATGTGGGGTTTATTTGAGAACAAACTTGTAGAGAATATACAGAAAGTGGTACTAAGAGAAACAGGTAAGGTATACACTAATTTTGCGTTAATTGTGCATGATACAAAATCCGCGTGCACAAAATTGTGCATAAACACATGATATGTGCAAATGTCGTAAAACGCCTTAGCACATATATGGACACAAATGTCAGCGGCATGTCTTACGAATAATAAAAAATTAAGCGAAACGCAATTTATTTAATGATAAAATAATAATATAGAATGAGAGAATTTAAAATTGAAAAAGTTTGTGTACATTTAATAAATAAACTAAAATGGCTTGATTTATTTAACTTTAAATAATTTTTAACAATTTTTGATTTTTTTTTAATTTTAATTTGCATCTAAAATTGTGTGCAAAAGAAATTTTTTTAGTAAAGGTAATCAAAATAAACGGTAGTGGTCATCCCTCTCGAAGAAAATTTGGAACTGGTTTTCTTGTTGGTGCACGCATCCAAGAAGCCGTGATGAAATTCATCCCGGTCAATGAGAGGATCTGTTACCTACGGGTACGCGGGATTTAAAACAATATTTCTCTTATTGCCGTGCATGCACCTTCTGACGATAAGATCGTCGACGAGAAGGATACTTTCTACATAGCACTGGAAGAGGTTATGAAACAAATACTTACACGCGATTTCATTATAGTTCTTGGTGACTTTAATGGGTAGATTGAAAGAGATATCTGTTATGGAAATGTGGTGGGCCCCAACAGTCTGCATTTGAATTCGAATGATAATGGTGAGAGAATGACTGAGTTTGCATTATCAAATTTTGCATTGCCAGTACTTTCTTTCCGCACCGATCGATCATCGATTCATAAGCAAACTTGAGTCTCACCGAATGGAAACATTCGAAATCAAATTGATCACGTGCTAGTAACAGCACGTTTCTTTTCGAGAGTTCTGGATGTGTGATCCTTTAGAGGTGCATACATTGGAAGTGATCACTTTCTTGTATATGTGCTAAAATAAGGTTCCACTTTCCAAATCCAAGCATTCCATAATTCAATCAACGGAAACATTTCAACATCTCAATACTAAAGAATGCTGAAACAGAAGAGAGATATCAAAACCATACAGCCGAAACATTGGAGAAATCAGAAACCATTAATGAAGACGTCGATAAGTCATGGTATTTGCTCAAAGATGCTGTTTTAAGCGCTGCTGAAGGAATACTTGGACGACCACAAAAACCACTCCCAGAAGCCAAGGATGGATGTCTTGACGCTATTCAATACAAGAGAGATTGCTATCTGAAGTGTCTACAAGGACGCAACACCAGGTCCACCTTAAAAATATTTTAGATATTTGGGCCGCTTATTTTGAGAATCTTCTCAACTTAAGTGACCAGCAACAATTCGGACGACGAGCAAAGCTTGATCGTGCGTCAAAGGTACATGTAGACGAACCCACCAAAGAGGAATTCGAAGCGGCGCTGTCAAAATTAAAACGCAATAAAGCACCTGGTATCGACGATATAACATCCGAAATGATTGTACATATGGTGGTGAAACTCTATCCTTAAGATTGTTTGAACTTGTTCAAATGATCTGGTGGACTGAAACCATGCCACAGGACCGGAACTCAGCTATACTGATAAAAAACCATAAAAAAGTTAATCGCTTACAATGTGCAAACTACAGCAGGGGAATCGCACTACTCTGCAATGCATATAAGATCTTTTCGTACATTTTGCTAGCCAAAAACAATCCTTTTGCTGAGCAACTGTTTGGAGAATATCAATGTGGCTTCCGGCAAGGCCGAGGTACCACCGATGCACTTTTCTCGATAAGGATGATTTTGGTAAAGTGTTGAGAGTTCAACATTCCTGTGTACCAACTCTTCGTTGATTCTTCGTTGATTCTTCTTCAGGCAGGCCTACGTCTCTCTCGAACGAGAGACTCTATGGTCTGCTCTAGTGTCAATGGAAATTCCTGGTAAACTTGTATCACTATGCAAAATGACAGTACAGTTGTGTACGAGTAGAGAACGAAATATCAAAGTTTTTTTAAGTCGACTCCGGGTCAAAGTGATGCTATCTCTCCTTTACTCTTTTATTTAGCCTTGGATTATGTGTGCCGTCAATAGGAACTCCCGACTAACAACAATATCTTGTCAATAAACTCAGTACAGATGATCGCGTACGCTGATGATGTCATCCTTTCAAGTCGCTTGAGAGTGGTGCTAGAAAGATTGATCTTCAAATTAACTACGATAAAACCAAACATATGAATGTTTCAAGAGAGGCTGAGAAGAAAGATTTGATGTGCGGCGATGAACGAATTGAGGGAGTTGAATCCTTTAAATATTTGAGATCAATGCTTGACTCAAACAACAGCATCCTTACAGATATAAAAGCTCAAATTACGGCAGGTAATCGAACTTTCTACTCAATTAGGCCTCTCGTTGGATCACCGTATGTATCAACTAACAGCAAACTCAAGTTATACAAGACGTTGATTAGACCGGTGGTGATGTATGGGTCACTAACATGGACCCTAACACAAAATGACCAATCACATTTATCTGTTTTTGAGTGTAAGATCCTACGCTACATTTTGGTCCACTTAAAACAGTCGATGGAGAGTAATAATGCGATAAACCTTTGAGATCAGAGACCTTCTTGAGGGTCCAGATGTAATAGGTTGTATCCGTTCCATTAGGATTGCTTGGTTTGGGCATGTTTTACGAGCCGATTCACAGTCTGGAATGATTAAAAAAATGTACCTTAGTACCCCAGGGGGTGGGCGACCGTAAGGTAGACCACGACTGCAATGGGAGACGGGCGTAACGACCTTAAAAAAATCAGCTGCCATTTTAATTATGTCGCTGTTGCGAATGACCGTGGTGAATAGTCGAAACTGGTTAGCTTGGCAACGCGCATGAACGCCACAAAAAAAAAAAAAATAAACACACAAAACAACGGGCACTTTGAAGTTTGAATAATTAATTTAAGTGATTTAAAAAAATTATTATATTTTTTATTTGTCTTTTTTCATGTCGGTTTACTGATATTTAAATTTATTTTTTTATAATATTAAAAAAATTATGGAAAATTTATGTTATTTTTTATATGTAAATCAAATATTTTAATTTTTTGATATCTTATTTTTTTTTCATTTAAATTGTATTGTTAAAAATATAGGAAAGATTCATAACTAGTAAAGATTCATAACGTATTAGAAAAACCTAGTCATCAAAGTCATACCTCAAATATTTTTGTATTTATGTCCGAAAGTTCTATGCACATTTTGTATACATGTTTGGCATGATTTAAAAATGTTAAATTAAAAAAATATGTATGTTAGCTCAAATACAAATAGCTCAAATAGGATCAATCAAATACTTTTTAACTTCAACTAAAAAATTAAATGTACACTAGAATATTTAAAAAAAATTAGAAATCAGTAAAATAAAAGAGTGCGAAGGAAGGATGATACTGAACTAAAAAATTTGAAGCCTATCTTATTTACGAAAGACGATTTTCAGAATCGGAATTTTTGAACTATACCAAAACCGGTTGAAGTAATATGCTATTAGAGTTAGAGTTACAAATGGCTTGACATTGATATTGGAGAAACTTTGTTTAGAAAAAATTATTCGAAAGCCAAACATACGATTCAGGGACGATAAACAAATGTTGAATTATTTAAATACTATAAGAATTAATGCTTGACTCGAACAACAGTATACAAATATTAAAACCAGAATCCCTGCTGGTAATCGAGCCATCTTCTCAATTGAATTTTTTCTTGGATCGCCCTATATATCTCCCAGTTAATACCACACCCAAGTTATATAAGATATTTATTAACGACTTAGCGATTGACCATAAATGAATTAGTTTACTGGGGAATAATAGTAGAAGCTATAGTGAGCCTGGCAAAGATCCTTAATGTTAACGTAGTATTTTAGTTTTTTGCCGGAGCCTAAATATGAATGTATACATTACGTGCCCGGTGTCACCTCTTATATAGAGAAACTTAAAGTAATTTTAATTCTATTTATTGTTTGTTTTTAATTGTAATTTGCAAACCAAACTATATAAACTTAAAGAAAAAATTTGGTCACAACATCCTTTTTTGTGCGTCAACCAAATGTTCCCATCACATTGACAACAAGTTTGGTTGTTTTACCTTCAAAACAAAAAATATGAAAATACCATAACCGAATTAAATCCCCGAATAGGGGAGCCCGACCCATTTTTATACTCCCACAATCCCGGATTACGGGATTGTCATATTTGCCGGGATTAGTCAATGAAACCACGGAATCCTGTTATCCTGTTTTGTTGATTTGTAATTTTTGGTCATATGCAATGAGATCATAAACCACTGGCAATAGCAATGAGAAAATACTTGTTAAGGTTTATATCTTAGGGGTGCTAGCGGATAAACTCTATTCAGTCAACAGTGGCACCTTCAATCTTGTTCCACTCTATCATGAAATATTGGCTAGTGCCCTTGTAGCTCTTCAGGTTGTACTGAGCTAGAAAATCAAAGTACCCCATTAGTTCGCGAGTTGACGAATGTTTTAATAACTAGCATAAAGGCAAGGAGCGAAACATTTTGAGTATTTAAGTATTTGCAGAATGGAAACTCGGCTTTTGTTAATGATACATCAAACATATTAACTGTTCCAAGTAGAAGCTCCATAAAAGTTTTTATTGAAGATTGTTTAACGTTATACATCAGTAGCAGCAGAAGTGGGATGCGAAACGGGTGATGAAACTACTTACACTGCTACATCATCGAGCACAGATTACAACGAAAATATAACTAAGGATATGGTTTCAGTCGATTTAGTAGAAAAAAGCAATTTGGAAGATGAACTGTAACGCAGTTTATTTCACGCTTAATACCTTTAAAAAACTTTTTTAGTCAGAATGTAGCAACTTAAAATATTAAAATGGTCACCGCAATTGGTAGAGAAATGAAAATATGTAAGCAAAGCCGTCATATATACATTTGTAATAAAGGTATAATAATGTATCGATCATTCCACCAAGAAGTGTGGAATCGGAACGGGCATTTTCAAACTTCGGAAATATTATTTCCAAATTAACAAACAGGTTCGACGATAAATCAGTTTGACGAATTATGTGTTCTAAAATCTATTTCTTAAATCATTCGCAAGTGTATACTGTATGGTGCTGGTTTTTCTTTATGTAATATTATTAAAGTTTTATTTTGGTTCTTCATTTTTTATTTTTTTAAGAGGTTGAATTAGGAACTAAGTATGTTTTATCTGTTTATTCTTTTCGACACTAAAAAATGAATAATGTGTTTTTATTTGAAAATTTTGTTTTTTCTTAATTATTTATGGTTTACCATGGAAATTTAAAATCCCGGGAAGACCGCGATCTAAAATTTATGAATTCCGTAGTCCCGGGACTCAAAAAACACCACGGGATTGCAATACCTAATTAAATGTCAACGTGACAAGGAAGCACAAAAGAGGTTTTACTGTAGTGGCGGAATTCGTTTTACAGTATAAAACAAACACACATAAAAAACTGTTTGTCTATTCGATTTCAGAAAAATTCATATACAGAGCCGGCTTATCTACAGAATTGATTGTGGAAACAGGATTACGAGAACTAAATTAAATCATACATCACATGACTGAAGATTTCTTTTATCCCTCCTTCGTGTGTTTATATTGTCCTTGACTACGATTAAAAAACTCACTTCAGTCTATTGGTGAATAATAAACTATTTTACAAATTTTTGCATTCCAACCAAATTTTAATATTTTTTGTTTATTTATAACTATAAAATACATTTCTAAACAGTAATGGCTGCCATGCCACATTGAAAAATGCCACTTTACAAGTCGATATTGCATACAAAAAATAGGAATAGTTTATTTTGTAAATTGCGATAAATTTATAAATCGAAGCTACATCAACAAAGAATCTAAAAAAACTTAAAATTAAACTAAATTTAGCAATTATAGAATTGATTAATTATGAGATGCTGTTAAAACTTAAAACTGAAGAATAAAGATTGCCATCACTTCATTATTAAATTATTTTTTAAAATTCATGGACTGTTTTGAAGAAATAATAGATTTAATTTTTTTATTTCTATCAAGAGCAACTATGATGAATGAAATTAAATAAAAAAATTGCTGGTATCGGTAACATATATCTAAGGTAACTGAATCAACAATGTTTTGAGGTGCTAAATAATACGTTTTTGCTAATATGAGCTAAGTAATTAAATTATTTGTCATAGTGAACACAAATATTGGGGTTTCGGTAACGATACGTGTTCGCTATAGAATTTACTGTGTCATGGCAATAAGATCGATCAAAACTTTCGAATCTCAAAATTTAATAAATGTCAAAATTAAGACAATTATTTATTCTAAGACAAAAGAAAATAAAACAGATTTGTCAAAAGATTGTTAGTTAAAAAAACACTCTCTTTAGTTCTTGCACGAAATACAAGGTGAGTATTGGTTTCGTCCAACTTAACCTACGTTGCGTTTCATTCATTCGGTTTAGGTTCACGGCTTGGATTTTAACACGTTAAAACAACAACAACATAAGCCGTATGTTTATCTGCTTCAAAGTATGTGAGTTCACTGATTAGTATAAATGAGAAGAAATAACCCACACCAAGTTTTCGAAACTATAATATATTTAATTAGAATTCATAAGTAATTTTTTTGGTCTGTTTCTTCAAACTTTGAACCAGAATCGAATGAATAAAACGCAGCTATATTCACAGAAAAATGGTCAACAAACTAATTTAATAAGTAACTTTACCTAAAAAACTTTGATTAAAATCCATTAACGGTTTCCTTAAAACTTTCATCGTAACTATTTTCACAAAATAATTTAAAACTTTCTTTAATTCCTAATTATAAATTCTATCACAAGAACTATCACAATTTAATACTCATAATAATGCACTTGACCGATGTTTGTGCAAAACTGTAAATACAAACATTCATTCATGTTCTTAAGTTAAATTTAAAGAAAAAACTTAACTTTTCTGTTAAATTCTATTGGTTGGATTAGTAGGTACTTTTCACATGTACCTGCCTAGTTCCTTTGTAAATTTATTAAAAATCAAAATATAATAAAAAGAAATGTTTATTTAGAAAATCAAGAGGAGGTTAGAAAATCAAGAGGAGGTGCATAGACTTTTTCTTTATCTATTGAAAAATAACACAAGTGTCATATATATTTCAGAAAAAGTACAATAGGGATATCTATTATATTTGGTCAAAATAAAAGATTGCTAATTTGCATTTTTCCAAGCAGTTTGTGCATAATTTTTAAAACAAAACCAAAAGTAATAAAATTTATTATTATTATGTTAACAGGTACTATTTCGTTTAGAAAATTTTCCCGTGGGAACTAAATTTTTTCTCATATATTTTTTCGAAATTTTTTCCAAAAACCAAAAACAACAATTTGAAGGAAGAAAAAGATTTTGTTTAATGTTTGTTATTTTATTCATCGTAACATCTGGACAATAATGCACTAAAAATTTCGTCAAAACACCACAGTTTTTCATAATTATTCAATTTTAAATAACAATAATTGAAGATGTTGTTTCTTATACCTGTAACGGATTGCAAATATGTTAATAGAAGAAGGATTGCAACATTTAGATATGTTTTTGTTGTTTTACATGTTTAAAGCTTGGATCATAAAATGATTTTATAACAGAGCGTGAGATCTACAGTAGATCTACTATTTAAATTGTTCGAATGAATTAATGAATGCTATATAATAATAATAATACGGTACTACGGTAAAAAATAGTTTAAACAGTGCGAAAGTAACAAAGAACTTTCGAACTAAATAAATGTGTTTTTGGGAAAAAAGTAGATGTATGAAAAGAAGTATTAAGAAGTTTCTGAACTCCTTGAAACATCAACCTTTTCGGTCAAAATTTTATTTTTCTACTGCAAAGAACTCTTTGTTGCGTTGTAATTTTTTTTTTAATTTTGAATCCCCGTGTAGGAAAGATCGGAGTAAATTAGTGAAGTGATATAAGAAGCGATTTAAACTTTGTTTATTACACATCAAAATTCGGTCTTTTCCTTTTTTGGTTTCTCTACACTTTATTTCGTTCATCTCTGTTGTTTTAAACAATAGGTGCGTTCGATTTGACTGAAACAACTGAAAAAACAACAACAATTGCATTCAATTTTTCAGTTGTATCAGTTGCTTCAGTCAAATCGAACACGGCTTATATTGTGCATGTAATAGTAAGCAAGATAAGCAATAATCTGCTTTTTCACCCATCTAACATTCAATATCGCAAGGTCCACAACAGAATCTTAAAATATTTATTGGTCCGTAGCATGAAATTAGTTGAGAAACATGGAGACCAGTAGAGGTCTGCACTGATCGACGAATGTTGAAAAACTACAATTTAACCCTCAAATGTTAATCTATTCATATCTGCAGCAATTCTTTCAGAGCAAATGAGATAAGAAAATATATCATTCCCAAATATAGGAGTAAAAATTAAAAAATATTGTTCTTACTCGTAATTCGAAAAAATAGTAATTTGTTATTGTATTAGTTTTAGGTTTAAAAATTTTTTTTATCTTATTTATTTTAGTTAAATTAATTTACTAATAAAAGTTTATAAAAAATTAAATTTTTATATTGTGTTTAATGTTGTATTATTTTATAGCTATATAGCTATATTTTATAAATGATGGATGCAATATTTTAATTTTCGAGCAAAAGATTACAATGCGAGAGAATAAAATTCATCAAACATGAAGCCATATCATATTTATAACACACCAATGTGTTATAAATATAATATGTTTATTACTAGATGAGCGTATAGCTCAGGTGTTCTATTATATAAATAAAAAAAAATAAAACATGAAGCCAATATAACATTTAATCCTTCCGACACTATTTTTTTTTCTTTATCTCCATTTAGGAGCATAGGGCGTATGCTAGATGAGCAACCGCTTTCAGTTCACCCCATGGCGTGCCAATTTGTTTTGCTTCGACTAGCACCGTTTTCTTCCACGTCATGGGTGGTCTTCCAACTTTCATTTTACCTTGTGGATTCCACTCTAGGGACATCCTTGTTATATCTTCAGCTAATTTTCTCATTTTCTTTGTTTTACTGATGGTGTTCGGCCAGAAGCATTTGGTCAGTCTCCTCAGGCATTTGTTCACAAATACCTGTAGTTGGTTTGTGATCTTGCTTATATGTTTCCATGTTTCACACCCATACAGCAGTACTGACTTGACACATGCATTGAACATTCGTAGCTTTGTTTTTCTTGACAGGACGTATGCATTCCAGATCTTGTGAAGCACGAATGTATTTCTGACTTTGTTAATAAGCTAACTGATATCTTCTTCAGTCTCACCTGTTTTTGCTACAGTACAACCACGGTACACAAATTTATCAACTTCATCCACTTGAGTATTATTGACTTGAATTGAATGGAAGAACCAAGAATCAGATTGATCACGTTTTGGTAAACAAGAAGTTCCTATCCACACTACAAGACGTCAGAGCAAATCGAGGAGCAGACATACACAGCGACCATCATATGGCAATTGCAACATTCATTTCAATTCAGGAAATTCAACACCAATACACTCAAAAAAATATGTAGGTAAAATTCAACAAACATTTGTCTGTTAAATTTATTTAAACGACATGTTGTTTGAATTTGAGTGTTTCAAAGGACATATCTGTTAATTTCTAATTTTCAACAAACATGTTTGTTAAATATTTTTAACGACATTTACAACTGTACGTTGATTTTCATTGTTGAATAAAACAAATGAAAACAAAAAATAAAAACATTTGGCGAATGCAGAGTAGTAGCCATTTTCTGTACATTTGTTATAGATAATTTTGGTGAAATGAGTGATGTTTATACAAATTAAGTTGTGTAAAACAAAAACTAGGTCAGATTTTAAAATAAAATGTGTCAGGTTATGTATCAAGTGAATTGTGTGAACATTAAATGCAATATTGAGATATTTTAACGTTTCAATTAATTAATTAATTTAAATATAAAACTAAATATGAATTTAGGTCTTAAAAAAAGAAGGTACCAAAAATTATTTAGAGTTTTAACATTTAGTAATGCATAATACATTTTAAATCAAAATTCCAAAACTTCACTGGATTATGGGTGTTTTCACAAAAATGTGTTTTCAATCACAAAACCCACACCGATTAGATGTTTTTTTTTGATTTGATAAAATGCTGATATATTTTAAAATACTTCAACAAACGTGTACGTTATTTTAACAGTCAGATTGTGTATTTTGTTCGTAATTATCAACAAACTTGTTCGTTTAATTTACTTACTATCCTTTGAAAATTGTTGGTAAAGCTAAATCAACAGACACGAGTTGTTGAATTTAACGAAAAATTTGTAGGATCAAAATCGATCGAAATGTATGTTGAATCAACAGAGATTTCTGTTGATTTTACATATATTTTTTTCTGAGTGTAGATTGAGCGACAAAAATATAAATAACATCTTCAAAGAATCGCTCCACCTCAATCACCAAACAACAAAACCACCACCATTGATGAAAAATGGAAACAAGTTAAAGAAGCTTACGTCAAAACTGCTACAGATGTGCTTGGATACCAAGAAAAATCGCGAAAACCATGGATCACTGATGATACCTGAAAGAAAATTGAGGAGTGTCGTCAGCTCAAGGTGCAACTCTGTCACCAGAACACAACCGAGATCCTCAGCAAATATGAGAGTACAGTGAAATAAGTGAAAAAATGGGAAAGAAGATACACTGACAACATTCTCAAGACTGTATAGAAACAGCAGCAGCTAATAGAAATATGCGCACACTACACAAATGCGTGAGAAAGGCCACTAACAAATATACAAACATTCCACCAATAAAGGATGAATCTGGTCAAACCCTCACAACACATAAACAACAGCTAAATAGATAGAAAGAATACTTTGAAGACTACTGCCAACAACATGAAGATAATTTGCAGTCTCCGGATGGCAACTATAACGAAACTATCAACACAGATCCACCAACGGAACTGGAAGTTACCGGGAAAGTTGCCATACATAAAAGTTGCCGAACGGAAAGTTGCCATATAGAAACTCAAGAATAACAAATCTGCTGGTACCGATAATATATCAGCAGAATTACTCAAAGCAGATGTAACCACAACAGCGGAAGCTCTAACAACAGTCACCACTATTGGCTGATGTATGGAACAGAGGTAAAATACCAACCAAAGGGAAAGAGGGTTTAACCATAACAATTCCAAAGAAAGGTGATCTAAGAGAATGTAAGAATTGGAGAGGTATATCTCTACTTAACACCACCATAAAAATACCAGCGATGATCATTCTCGAAAGAATACCTCCATCAATTAACACTTTTTTTATTCAAAGTTAGGCATGTTTAGTGTTAATTATAATAAATTATAAATTAACGTTTGAATATCCGAAGATACCATGCCAAGTAGGGATAAGAATGGAATGCAAATTAAGTTTCACTGAGAAATTTATGAACGTTAACTTTAAAGCTTTGAGGATTAAAGTCATCAGAGAAAACCCAGGAAGGTAAGGCATTCCAAAGATGAGAGACTCTGTTGAAAAAGTCACGTTGAAAGGCTACAGTTCTACACCTAATTATTTGAAACGTAAAGGGATAAGCTATTCTGCCTGCTTACACACACATACGGACATGCAGCAGAAAATACAGAAATTATCAACCCTTCCAAATGAAGTCGGTCTCAACATCAACATCAGAAAAACAAAGACTATGAGATTGAACAAAATGATTGAACAGAATGAACACCACCTTCCGACACTATATAACATGCATTAATTTAAATTGAATTTGAAGAGGTTAATATATTTAAGTCTAGATAATTATTCTCTACAAAACATAAACGATCACACGATCCCTTATACTCATGACATGAACCATCTGCGAACCTTGCTAAAACTTAATTATATTCACGCCACCCATACGATAAATTAATTAATTAATTTATGCAATTAATTCGAAAATCGAAAAACGAATTAAGTTCAATGGAACTTTTTCTATTATTTTTGGTTGGTTGGCAAGATCAGAAAATAAAATTAAAAACTTCACTTTTAATTCGTCCATATGCGAATAACAAACAAAAGTTTGCTAAAATATTTTCGTTTACGGTTGTACTTCTTAAAGTAGTTAACATAAATATAAATTTAGTACTGGTTAAATAAAACCTTAACATTTATAAATCTAATTTACTTTGTGTTACAATTGTTGCATGCAAATTATAAAGTTTTTTAACAAGAAAACATACGGGGTTTAAATCTATAAAATGAGACATTTTTATTTACAACCTTGAGGAGTCAAAGAGGGTCGTGGATTTCCACCAGGATTCATCAAATTATTTTAAAATTCCTTGATAAAACGAACAAAAAAACTTTGAATTGTATTTTATTTTTTTTTGAATCATTAATTCCAAACAATTAAAAACGATTTGATTCAATTTCGACACCTATTTAATTGTTTGGTATTTTGAAAATTAAAAAATATACAATAAAAGACATTAAAGGTCTACTAATACTACTACTAATACTAATGAGAATTGAGAAACAAAAAAACAATCATAAAGCAATTTAATCATGGTAGTCCTTGCCTTTTTCAATATTCGAGAGCAATATGCGCATTAGTTTGAATTTATGTTTTTTATATAATCAGAGCGAATTTTTTATGGTTTTATAAAATATAATCAAATTATTTACAAAGCACAATCAAAAAAAATTATTTCAATAAGTACAATACAATCAAATAAATTGTCTTATCCTGCCGACAACTATAAATAAAGGTTTATTTTTAGAATCTTAATTGTATGCGTTAGTTAAGATAGTTCTATTAAGACTAAAATAAAATAAACGGCTGTTAATTTTATTCTGTTGCGTGAATGCCGGAATACAATAAAACCATTACTTTGTTTGTAATCAACTCTGAAATAAATTTTTTTAATTGTATTTTATAAATAATTTAATTGTGTTTTATAAAAAAATTCAAAGAAACATTATTGCTCTGATTATATCAAAAACAATAAATTCAAACCAGCGTTTCGAACCCGAACCCGAACCCTGAACCCGCTCCGGAGCAAGATTTTTTTTAAATTATGTGAACCCGAACCCAACCAAAAACGCGGTTCAGGTTCAATTTTTAATATAGGAAATTTAGGAAGTTTGCGTACGAAATTTCATATTTCGCAAATTTTTTTTTGTTTTATAATAATTTACATTTAGAACCTGAAACGGAATCACAAACAACTGGAGAGCCTACGAATAAAAATGCTAACGACACAAATTTAATATCTAGGTCCGATGATGATGATGGAGCAGAAGAGCTGCTGAAGAGCAAGGAAAAGAATTTGTCATCAATATATGTCAACAAGGAATCCACACTTGTTATTGCACTAAAAAACCAATTCGAAGTTTATGACACCAATCCCAGAATTTCTAAAGAAAAAAAAAATTTTGAATTCTGGGATCAAAAAAAATTGATACACCCTTATTGTTTGAAGCTGCTCAGGTTATATTAGCTGTCCCGACAACTCAAGTAAGTGTTGAGAGAGCTTTTTCTGCACTTAAATTTATTTTAGCTCCACAAAGAGTGCATCTCTCTGATGAGTCATTAAGAAATATTCTATTTGTACGTTTAAATGAAAATTTTTTTCCAAAATAAATATGTATGTAATATAGATACGGTATGTAATGTAACATAAAAAAATAGTGAATACATAAAAAATTTCGAAAAAATTGTATTTTTTTTGTAACAAATTTGAACCCGAACCAAACCCGAACCGAACCTGAACCCACTAAGTTTTAATGTATTGAACCCGAACCTGAACCTGCACCCAAATTTTTCTGGGTTCGAAACACTGATTCAAACTAATACGCATATCCCTCTTTCGAATATTGAAAAAGGCAAAGACTACTATGGTTAAATTGAATTGTGAAAAGAAATTATTTTTTATGAATTTTTGATATAACATTTGATGTCTTTCATTGTAGATCATTTCATTTTCAAAATACAAAACAATTAAATAAGCATCGAAATTGGATGAAATTTATTTAATTGTTTTGAATTAAGGAAGTTTAATAAATTTATTCTCTCGCAAGTTTGCAAACTTTTGCTCGAAAAATTAAGTATGTATATCATTAAAAACTGACCCAATAAAATACTAATATCGTGTTCCGCAGCCATCGCGCAACAGAATAAAATTAACAGCTGTTTATTTTATTCTATTAAGACTTATAACGCACACAATAAGAATAAACCTAAATTTGTAGTTACCAGAAGGCTAATTTTTTTTTAAATACTCACACATTTAATTTTTCCTTCTAATTTGATGATTTCCTTCGTATTAGAAATAGATTATTTTTCTGAATAGTTTGTCAAATTATGCAAGTTTTAAAAAAGATGACGGAAAAGTACTAATTTTCTTTTTCTGCATATGGATTGAAGGAAAATAATAAAATCGACTCCAAAGAGTAACATAAAAAAATAAAAATTTTACTCTTACGAGTAAGAACGATATTAAAAATATGTAGTACATTTTGCTGTTTATAATGAGTAAAAATTTGTTCACGTAAATGTAAAACGTTTTCATCTCCCGTATGAAATGCAATTTTTCCTACAATAGTAAATATATAAACGGTATCTAGGTATAAATTATTAAATTAGAAACCGACAACATAGCATTCAAAATGATTTTACACTAGTAGAAAAAAACATTTAACAAGAGATTAATCCTGCATCAAAATAGAATTTTTATGTGCAATCGTAGAAAAAAAAATTTGTTTGTGAAATAGTATGGAGGAGTGCGAAAAGCGCTCGAATAAAATAAAATTGTGACTGGTTTTTTTTTTTATTTAGCGTATGGTTTTTTTTGTGACACATTAAAAAATTAAACTTAAAAATAGGTAGACTCTTCTATGAAATCTACCTAAAACAATACATGGATACACATTAAATGAACTTACAATCGATTTGATTGCGTGTCTTTTAACTAAATTAAAAAGTAAAATATTTGAACATTGGGCAGTACATTTGAACATTAGATGTTTACATCGAGCGAGTCTATCCATGCTACTACATCGGGAGTTGCCAAATGGATGTCTGAGATGTTGCCATTGTAACGTCGAATTGGACACACAGTTGCAATGTGTTTTATAGTTTGTTGTGGAGCGCCGCAGTCACACTCAGGGGACTCTGAAATGCCCCACTTGTAGAAAGAATCAGCACAACGTCCATGATTCGTTCTTATTCGGTTTAATGTAGTCCAGGTATGACGTGGCAAATCGAAACCAGGTTGGGTAGAAGTCGGGTTAGTAATAGAAAGGCCAGTTGTGTTGTAATGTTGCCAGGAGGTGTCCCAGGCATCCAAGATATTAAAATCAGTTGCCAGCAGGTTGCTGGCAGTTTTATGTGGAGGCTTTCTTGACTTCAATCGACAACGAGTGTGGTCACCGTAATATTCGTGCAAGGGTAACGTGGTGTTGTTGGTTACCTTTTTATGTTCACGCATGAGAGCATGCGAGCGTCTGAGTGCAGGTGGAGCGATATTGCTTAACACAGGGAGCCAAGGTAAAGGGGTGGATCTGATAGTACCACTTATAGTACGCATCGTAGCATGCAGCTGGCAGTCAACTTTTTGAGTATGTGTGCTATTCAACCAGACTGGTGCGCCATACTCAGCCACTGAGTAAACCAGACTTAGAGCAGTTGTTCGGAGGGTAGCTGGAGTAGCACCCCATGTAGAGCCTGCCAGTTTGTGCAATATATTGTTTCTCGTTTTAACTTTTTGTGACGTATTTTCTAGGTGGAGTTTAAAAGAAAGAGTTCTATCGAGAGTAATTCCCAGGTACTTTGGCTGTTGATTGTATTTAATGACAGTGCCGTTAAATAACACTGATAGTTCGTGTTTTGCCAGTTTGTTGTTTAAGTGGAAACAGGAGCTCTCGGTTTTACTTAGATTGGGAAATAAACTCCACGTTCGAAAATAGTCATTCATTATCGCTAGGTCAGTTGAGAGCAAATCCTCCAAAACACCCATGTCTTTGTTTTGAGTGGCCAGGGTCCAATCATCAGCGTAACCAAATTTCTTTGATGTTGTGTCAGGAATGTCATGAATGTACAGATTAAAAAGTAATGGCGCCAGGACGGAACCCTGTGGTAAACCATTGTTAAGCATTTTAGACCTACTGCAGGAATTATTTAGATGAACTTTGAATACACGATTACTCAGCGTGTTGTTAATTAAACGCGAGATGGTGCTACAAGGTATTGCATTGAACAGCTTATATATAATCCCAATTCGCCAGACCGTGTCATATGCTGCAGTAAGATCGATGAATACTGCGCCTGTTTTTAGTTGTTTTTGATACCCAGCTTCGATATAGGATGTTAGAGCGAGCAGTTGGTCAGTGCAACTGCGATTGGGACGAAAACCAGCTTGTTCGACTGGGATCTGGTCATTCAATATCGGTGCTATACGATTGTATATGAGCCGTTCTAGCAATTTATAGCAGGTGCTCAAAAGGGCAATCGGGCGATAGCTTCCTGGTTCATTGGATGGTTTACCTGGCTTAAGTATCGCTATCACTTTCGTAGTCTTAAAATGTTTTGGTAGGTTGCCGGTTTCTAGGACATTCGAGAAAAATTTAGTTAGCCACTGTTTTACATTTTTTCCAGCATTCTTAAGAAATTCTGGAAAAATGCCATCGTAGCCAGCTGCTTTTCCGTTTCTTGTTTGGGACAGAGCTGATTCTAGTTCTTCGCTACTAAAAGAGTTCGCGTACTTTGATGGAGACGAGCAATTGCGCTTCATTTCTCTTAATTTGCGTTTAATTGTTCTCTTATGAAGGCGATTAATAGAAGCACGAGACATATTTACTATGTGATTTGCGATGTCCTCTGGATTTATTTCATTGTTAGCACGAGTAATTGAGTTTGAGCCACCCAGTTTCCGAAGGAGACTCCATGCTTCCCTGCTTCAATGGGAAAAATCAATGTTTTCAACAGCCTTAATCCACTTTTGTTTTCTCGCGGCGTCCAGTGAGTATATTAAGTCATCAGCCACGTCTGCCTCACCACTACTAAGGTACTCCTCATATAATATATCGCACTCTTTACTCCAGCCAGGAATATATTCTTCACGAAAGCCTCTTGGGATGCATTTCTTTGCAGTTGAGATGATGGCTCCAACAAATCTATCGTAATTTTTAGGAATGGGTTGGATCCAGCGAATCACTGCATCCAACTTCATCCTGTATTTATCCCAATCATCTTTGTTAAAATTCCATCTAGGTTGAGGAGTAGAGTTAACGAGTGGAATTTGGATTCCTACCTCAAGAATTACTGGACGATGTTGAGAGCGTGGCAAACCTTGTAAGACAGCCCTAGATATTGGAATAGGGTTACGTTGTTCGTTTTTTGTGGAAAAACAGAGGTCGGGATTGTAATCACGTCGCTATCTTGCTGATCTAAAGGTTTTCAAGTCTTTCGCATCATATACCAGGAACATGTTGTTATCATCCGCCCAGTCGGTCAGTTGCACGCCATTGGTATTATTATTTGAGTAGGACCACTGAGTGTGATGGCTATTGAAGTCACCAGCATATATTGCTGGATGATAAAATAATGGTAGAGTAGCAGCTGGCCATCCTGTATTTGGAGGCTTGTATACGTTTACAATTTTCGTGTCCGATATATCAACAACAATAAGATGTATATCGTTGTCCATCTGTGTAAGTACGTGCGTGCAGTTCAGGATTTCTGACTTAACATACGTTTATTGTGACTGGTAATAAATATAAAGAAATTTGCGGGCCACTAAATTTTTTCTGCGGACCACAAATGAATGGTCCGCGGACCACCGGTAGCGAGTTCAATTTTTTTATGATTATGGATAGCTTTCCATTGTAAAATGTTTATTAACAAAATGCAATAATTATAATATATTTAAAAAACAAAATGTATACCATAATATAATTTACAACAAAATGTCAAATTCAAATTTCTGACAAACGAAAAGGAGTCGAAAATTTTTTCCGACAGAAATGGTCGAAAAATACTTTCAATCATATGCCATTTTAAGTTTCTGAATAGTACTAATGTTTCCGAGTCGAATTTTTATTCAATTATCCCACCACAGGTGAAAAAATTATAGCTATTTAGGAAATTAATACAGCAACTGTGCACACTGCACACTGCACCAATTATTACTGATTTTATTTTTTCCAAAATTTTCATGTAATTTATTCATGTTGTGTTTAAAAAAAGAAAGAAAGAGAAAGACAAAACAAAAAGATTTAGAAAATTTGAAAATTGTTTTTAGCTATGTAGTGCTGGCGAAAATGTATAAGATTTAGCATTGCAAATTACGTTTAATAATTAAGTATTATTACTCTGGTGGAGAAAAACTAACTTTTTAAAGCTGAACTGGGTATAGTAATTTAATTTTAATAAAGTGCCAGATTTTGAAATATTGTACTATTATAATTCGTTTCATATATTTCATATATGAAAAATACTAAAGGCGACCCTGCAATCACCATATGTTCGATTAGTAATTATTTATTACCTATAAAATATAAATTACAAATGCTAAATTAACCACACATTTTATAGAAATTATAGATTCTAACTCTACGTTACCTAGTAATTTGATTTAGAAATATGTAACTGATTTTCAAAAACCCAGAAAAATTATTACCATAAATTTTTATTATAATATAATTTTATGATACACATTTTCCACAAGAATATAATAAAAACCATTTATATGCCAAAATAATTTAATCCATAAATTTGATGTATTGTCAGGCATTTTTTTATCGCATTTTTTTGTTGTTGTTGATTAGTATTGAAGTAGGACATGAAAATCACGGTATTTATATTTTATAATAATATTAAAAATTAAAATTAAAATAATAATATAAAACCTTTTTCTTGTTTGTTTGAAATTTATAAAATTTTTCATATTTTTAAATCTTTTAAACGTCTCTAAATATTGTAGATAGGATAAAGTAAAATGAAAATCTATCTTTGATATTTACTTTGATATTCAAAATTATAAATTTTAGGAGAAAATACGTATACGTGGAATTGGATTTATTTGATATGCATCTGTGTGAACTATCGTATCTATTATATAGCGGAACTGCTCTTATATGATAAAAATTGTTTAGTCCTTAAACAACATTAAATGTCAAAGTGTGCTGGATATAATCTTTTAGAGATATTTCTTTGTGTTTATTCTTTCAATGTAGATATTTCGTTTAGTTGTATGAAGATTCGAGCACTGATATCAAATGGTAAATATCTTAAATACTGGTGTTACAGTATTTTGTGCTGCACATTTCCAAAACACTAAAACCCAATAAAGTAGGTAGTAGAATTGTTTTCAGAAAGGTAGAAACACAACACGGACGATAGCGTCCGACGTTAAACAAAACGTCTACAATTTCGCTGTTGTAACCACAACAAAGGCGTCAGCGTGAAAAGCTGTCAAAAATAAAATTGCATAAACTAAAATAACTTGTTCTTTGTCAAAATGAATTTCACAAATTTCAATCTTAAAAATAACTAATTTTTACTAATAAATAAATAATAATAATTTTTCTACTAATAACTAATTTTAAAAATAAAATACAAAATACAAATTATGAAATATATATAAATGAATAAAACCGCACTTTGAACATAGACTGAAAATTCAGTTGACAACTCAAAACAAAACGATTACAACCTCAGAAACGCGAAAAACATCAGAAAATAATATTTTTCAGTTGGCAGCACTGTCACAATAACATTAAAAATTACCCTTGCAGCCAAATAAAAATAAAATTGATATCTGGCAATAATCATCGCCGACGATAAATTAGAAATAGAATCTAAATTTTCTCCCATGAAAAAAACTTTTTCGTTTATCGCTGTAGTTGTGTTTGAAATGTATGTATCCTGTGTATGCTAATGTTACTAACGTCGTCGTCAAACGATTTCGCCCGTGTTGTGTTTCTAGCTTATGATGGGACAGAAATGAGTAAAGAATATTAGTCTTTTGGTGCAACTAATGTTGATATTTATTGAAGAAGAATACCGAAAATTAGTTTAAAAATTTGTCCAACGCTTTCTCAACAACGGATAACCCGATTTCAACGTATATGGTCACAATAGTTGTATCTTGTTGTAACTTGGAGCCGAATTGTTTTCTACCGAAATTTGTTTTTTGTTTGTTTTTTAGTGGTTTCAAAAAACTGAAAATCATCTCTTGCAAATATAATGAGCAATGAAAATAAATACTATCAATGGGACCTACCATTTTGTTTGTCAGCCATTTAAAATGAAATTTGTTTTAAAGCCGCCTATCTTATTTTTTGAGTATCTAAGCAAAAAATGCGAGGTGATGTTTTCGTTACCCCAACGCATGAGATCTGCATAAATCTTTGGTATGAAAATGAGCTGCAAACGCATCTGGGTTTACTTGAATATGGAAGATTTGAGTTATTTTCAAAATTTGACATATTGGTAAGGGTGTAGTGAGTGGATCACCAGAAAAATTATTTATTTAAAACTTCAATATCAGCCAGTTCTGACATTCAATTTTGATAAAACTTAGTGCATAAGGTTTTTGTAATGTTTATAATAATTTTGCAACTTCCGGCTTTTCACTTTCGTTTAAATAACTTTTTATTATTATTATTCTTACACGGATATCACAAAGTGATACCATTATGAAGTGTTTTTGACGAATCTTTGATAAAACGTACCATTTAACCACGAGAAAGAACTAATTAGCTTTTGAGGTGGCCACCAAAGTGGTCGGTGTCTATCAAAAATATGCTGATTTTGTAACTGATCGATATGGATCGATCGAGGTTGTTGTGTTTCGAGTAATTTTTGATATCGAAATTTTTGATATCGAATTAACATTTTCATTATTTCAGGATTTAGATTTTTTCGAGAAATTCCCAACTCTAATCATCACAATACAAACATGTTCTGTCTTTCTATTTCAGTTAATATATGTCGTTCGTCAGGATTTGTTACAATTCATTTCTCTGTATAATCCCTTTCCTATTTTAAAATTATAGCTTAGCAAAATTCGATTTAGCTCAAACTTCACCACGACACATGTTTTTTTTTTTAATAAAAAGTGTTGTGTAGTAGGAATTATAAAATGTGTCACAACAATACATAGATACCTTTTAAGACCTAGGTCCCACAACAACATGCGTCTTGAGGTGTTGGTGGGCGCTTTTTTAAATCTTTGTGGATTGAGGGCACTCGAGACTATTGATTCGGGCAAACCATTCCATGTGTACGATGTACGCACACAGAAATCCCTTTGCATTTTATTACTATGACAGTGAGTAATCTCGACAGTTTGACTGTTTGCACAAACCGATTGACGTGTTAAACGGGAAAAAACATATGTCTGAGGCATTATGGATCTGATTTCATCCGAGCACTGCTGGTGACGATATTTATAAAAAACAACGAGATCAGCAACAGTGCGACGATGTTGTAGGGAATCAAGATTTAATGTTAAATTTCGATCACCAACAATTCGTATAGCACGCTTTTGAACAGAGTCCAAAAGAGCTAGGATGGTAACAGATGCAGCGCCCCAAACTGACAACAATATTCCATACAAGGACGAATATAGGACTTATAAATGTGGAGTAATTGATGCGAAGTAAGATATTTTTTACATCTATTGAGGAGGCCGAGATTTCTTGACGCGCTCTTTGCCATGGCCATTGTATGATCGTTCCAGAGTAAGTCATTGAAAATTGTGACTCCCAACAAACGAATGCTTTCACATTCGTCTATTTGGCCGTCATTCATATTAATTGAAATATCGTTGGGAAACTCGATCTTTGATCTGGAAACAATCAAGTTTCAGCATGCTTTTCAGTTTATATGTCGTTCGCGAAAATATGTCAAGACAACTCATTTATTTTGTTTTCAAAAAGCTTACGATAACTATTATTCCTTTTACCTATTTTGCAAGTCCAGTTTTTAGCGAGATTTTTGCCCAAGCATTTTTTGAAAAAGTATGCTGGAAGGAAGCTCTGGATTTCCATGTTTAATTAAAAAATGTTAAATAAGACAATTATTATATAAAACCGGCCATAAATCGGCAATACTTAAGCAATCGTCATGTTTTTAATAAAATACGAAAACATTCGCTAAACATACTGACACTCTTAGACCCGTTATTTGATTTAGCTCATACTTCATCACTTTAATGTTTGTTCTCCTCTTGCAGTTTTTATTTCATTCGGCAAAGATTTTTGCCAACGTATTTCTTTGGATTTCTAAAAGCCTGTTTTTCAAGTTTTAAACGATGTTTTTTGTACAAAAATAATTTGAAAAAAGGTAAAGAAAGAAGCTCCTTTTATTAACACAACACCTTTTATTGAAAAAAAAAATCCAAAAGCGCAATACAAATTAAAAAATATTTTGCTGTTTTTTTAAATAGAATATGTCTTGAAATTGATTATGGTGAGTAGATTACGTGTTGTTTTACCAAAATTATAAACACTCATTGTTCCCGTGCAATTGAATAAAAACAGATTTCCAACTTATAACATTAAAATTCTTCTAAGAAAAAGTAACCTACTACCTTTCCTCCTACTAACCGGAAGTATCATTTTCATAATATATTTCTCAATCGTGCAATCGATTTTCGCATTCACATTCTTCCCAAAAATTTGTTATTGATATTTATTTATTTATAAATAGAAACTAATAACACACATTTTCCAAGGTTAACACATTTTCTAAAGGATGTGTTAGAAGGATTTCTTGTTTTTTTTAAATAGTACAAATTATGAAACAGAAAAAAATCACGTTCGTTCTAAAATCACGTTCTAAATCAATTAGTAAACATTAAATATAAAAATTTACATAATTTTTCTTTGTAATAAATAGTTTTATAATAAATTGTTTATTTATCTTTGTCGGATTCCAGTAAGTCTTTAATGTCAGGAGATCGAGAAAAAAACAAAACAGTACAGTAAATAGGTAAAAGAATAAGCTCCAGTATTTTAAAAGATGGTATTATTCCTAAAAATAACACATTTTGTTTACACTTTTCTATTAAAAAACACACAACATAATCTTAACTGGGAAACACCTTCCATTTTATTTTAACCATGTTTTGTATTTATTTGTTTAATGCATGCAAAAGTTGTATAAAAAAATATTACATAACATTTATTTGTTGTAAAAACGGATATTGTTTATGTATTAAAAAATTTGACTAAAATAGTTGATAAATCGTAGACATAATTTTTTTTATCCCATTTGAAAAATTAGATCAAGGTTTACTCGTATAATACCTTTTATCACTTCAATATATAGATTAGTTACTCTTGTTTAAACACTATAAAATATTTAAACTCACTTTTTGAATCCATTTTGCATGGAAATTCCCTCTTAAGAAAAAAAACTTAGCACTTGATATCTGATATACTTTAAAACACCGAAAGCTTAGCTAATAAAATAAAAACATATAATAGGCGAGAAACTAGACTGAACTAATTTTTAGTGAACTATTATTTTTAGTCCAAGATTGAGTTAAAACTCGAAATTGTTTAGTATAAAATAAAAAAAATAATAACAATAGTTTTTACAATGTCAATTTAAAATACATAAAGAGTCTTGAGCGAATATAAACATGATAATATTTGTCAAAATAAATAAACAAAAAAAATTTTTTCCATATATAAAAATATAATTCGTGACTTTATGTGTACTATGCTAAATTTGTAGCAAAAAAAATTAAAAAATGATGATTGCTGCAAGGTGAGTAAACTTCTGTGGAATAAGAAATTATTAGTTTGGACATTGAATAAAGGTTTTGACTATATTAAGATGTCAGCAATGTCATGATTTTACGGAACATAAAACCACATACATACTGCTTCTGCAACACTTGCTCATGCTTCTTAAGAGCAGCGCTAAAGAGAATTAAGTGGGTTTGTTTTAGAGACTGCAGAAGAAATGTTAAATGATATTGCACTTGCATAACACGGTGAGTCATTGACTCCACATCCCAATACAACTCAATCTGTTCTCAGCTTGTTGCTATATAACGCGTGAAAAATTTCTTCTGAAAACCTCATGATCTTTAAAACTTGACCTTGTCACGATAAAAAAGTCTTTCTGTTTTCACAAAACATATCGCATTCGTGTTCATTGACATCAACGTATTGAAAACAGACAAAATATGCGTAAAGAAGAAAATGAAACACTATTGCATAGGAAAAGGGTCCGGTTCGAAAACTAAATCAAATCACACGCACCTCTAAATTCTAAGTAACGTTTTGCGAAATTACACTACAGTGGAGTTCACCATCAACGAGATTAACATTATCTTACAGATTACCGATGAAATATCCGCAAAACTATTTCAAAATAAATAAGCAGCTTTACTTGACCACTTAAATGTCAATAGATTTTTGCAATCTGGAATCAAGAAAAATTTTTTGCTGAATAAAAATCTGCTCTCTTTATTTCGTTACATAAAAATGGTAATCGTCTCAGTGTGAGAATTATCATCCGTTCGCTGAACACTGTATACAAAATATTTGCTAACGTTGTACTTGTTCGACATATTCCATTCGTTAATTTATCATCAGTAGCAATTGATGTGGTTGTCGAGCCAACCGTTTAGCTAGAGACACAATTTTAACACAATCTAATCGTTCACTAGATCTTACTTAGAATTTAAGAAACCATGTAATACTGCTATGCATAATATTATTCGATGTGCTATCCACACTTGTATGTCTAGGTCTGCTGACAAAGCTTGTGAGCGAAACGATAGTCTCTAATTCTTTTGAGATATCATCTAGTATTCGACCATTAGATATGAATGGCGCAACCGTTTTATTAATTATTTGCGTCAGTTCATGATTGGTAAAAGACACATCGCAAAGAACAAAACTCAAATAATCCTTGGCTATAAGGAGATGATATTGTGGTTTTAGACATAGACAAAGCGACATTAATGATAGTCTTCCCAAGCAACAAAATAAGTCGAAAATTGGTAACATTGTAATTAAAATTCGACTTTAAGGTTATAAAACCTTAATAATGAGATGTAAAATTACATCGAATCGACATCGAATCGACCAATGTGGGGAAAAATTCGACGTCGATTCGACGTAATTTTAGGGGTAAAATATTCTATTTAGGTATTTTTCTTCCTACTTTTTCTACCTATTTAAGTAAATTTCTCCTTAATTTAGGAAGATTCCACGTCAAATCGACGTCGATTTAGGTTGCTTTGCACCTATTTTCAACCTAATTAGTTGTAAGTTACCAACTAGGTAATATTATAAGCAATTTTATCTTCTTCTTTACCAATTATGAAATAATATGTATTTGAGCATCAGATGTCAAATTCGAAAAAGATGAAAACAAGTAATTTTGACTTAATATATAATTTATAATAAATTTTAATTTTATATTTCGCAATAAAATGGTTTAAAAATGAATTTTTATAACGAAAAAAATATTATTGATAAACTTTAGGATTGTACTTCTAAAAATATTAATGGGCTTCAAAAAAAATAAATAATACAAAAATATATTTTTTTCATTTCTTTGAAAATAATTTCCTTTTATCAAAAATCTCACTTAGATAACAATATGGCGGAGTAATACTTTCAACAAAAATAAGTTTGAATATGGCGGACTAAGCAAAATCTACTTTAAAGTAAATTTCACATAATTTTTCGACTTTAAAGAAAATTTTTCTTAATTTTAAGTTGACAATAACCTAAATTAGGTCGCAATCTTTTATTTAAGAAATTTCTACTTAAACTGGTAACATTCTACCAAATTGGTTGCACTTGAATTTCTACGCGTTCTATTTTAGTGAATTTCTACCTATTGGTACACCAGCATCGTTTTGTATAAAAATTTAAGTATTGTTGCTGCTAATTGCACAAGTATAATGGCATATTCAATTAATCTTTTTTATGGAGATTTAATTTTCCATTGTCTATTGAATTTCTTTCTAAAACCCAATATGTGTTTCATTATAGAAAAATAAATATAACCCAAACATATATGAAAATCTTATAATTATTTAATCTTTAGTCGATAATTTTATTAAGGGTACAAATAATGAATAATTTTACTCAGTTTCATTATTTACTAAATAACTTTGGTTTAATTTGTTAATAATTAATAATAATTCTATCTAATATGTAAATTCAAATTAAATTTACAAAAATTGCATCAAACAAAATTGTACATCATCCTTCAAAAAAATGTGTTTCCTAATTTTTGTAATTACAGCAATAAGATATTACGTATAATTTTTTTTGTTAAATTACATCCTTTAAATAGGTAACTTATTTCTTATTTAAGTAAATTTTTACTAATTTTCGTAGATGAGGTCGACAATAAAATAATATTTTTGGTATAATCGACTTATAGATTAGTTTTTAAGTTATTTTCTACCAAATATTTGATTATAAATTACCTTACAAGACTTAAGCTTACTATGAAGTGGAAAATTAGGTAAAATTAGGAGTAATTTTCCTTGTTTTTCAACTTAGAAAAAATGTTATTTGAGGTTGAAAATAGGTGAAAAATGTGGTAAAACTCTCCTCATTTTGCGACTAAATTACGTGTTCAAAATAAAATTGACTTTGAGGTTGATTTTAGGTAAAAATTAGGTATAGGCAAGTGCTGGTTTTGACTTAAATTCTACTATTATTTTGATATAATTTTTTTGGGCGAAAAATACGTATAATCCACCTAATTAGCTACCTATAAGTAAAATTCATTTGAAAGTCAAGAAAACTGGTTGAATCGACGTAATTTTTACATAATTAGGTGAATTTACACCAAACTGTAGTTGAAAATCACCTATTGTGTTGCTTGGGCTTACATCACTTGAATCAATCAAACGACTTGGATTGTACATCAACATTTGCAAAACTATAAATATCTAAATGCATCCTAGAAATCCTAGAAATCCAAATATCAGTGACTATGAAGCAGAATGTGTTGAATACATTGTAACTGACTACCACTACTAACACTAATTAGTAATTGTAGAATCTTATATATTGTGCTACGATTCTACATAATCGCAATGAAATACAGCACAAAATTTTATTCAACCTCAACTTGTGCTATAGAATATGTATTTCAAAAATAAAATCAAGGTTACATTGTTTCTAAGAAAAAGGGACAAAACATGAAATAAAATATATTCAAAATAATTACGTAGATTTCTGCAGCTTTCTTTGTAAAGAATGGATTTTCCTAGAATATACGAGAAATTAAGCAGAAATATACAGAGAATTCCTTTTGTGATTTGATTGTGATGATTTTTTAAATTAGATTGCGATAATGTAGTTATTTGCGATTTTCAGTATAAATTTTGTTTGACCAAAAATGTTTTAGATCTTTGGATCTCCTTTAAAACTTTTTCTGTGTACGCGCCTGCACAAATATGCAAATACAACAACATCGAAACGTCAAATTATGATTCTTAGCTATCGTTTTTTTTAAGAATCGGGCAGTCGCGGAAATTTTCAAAATTTTTTTTTATAAATTTGGTATCAATCGATCGGGATTGGTCGTCTCCCAAGAACTTTATAAGATTGGGGTGGTAGGACCCACCCCCACCCCTTTACACCCTCTTTAAGTTTAAGCATATAAAAACCTATATAAAATTTATTTTATAAAAGGAAGAGATAAAAAAAATTTAATGGCACCATTATCTTTTATTCAGACCGGCGCAACTTTTGAGTCCAAAAGTTGGTTTTCATCCCCACTCCCAACCAACCCCGTGGGTGGGGTTGACACATTAAATGAGTAAAATATGTCATGTGGGGTATCGTTAGAATCAGCATTTCATAACAAATACAATCCCCCATATTACCCCCTGATCGGTGACAACCATTTTTTACTTCCGTACCCTTATCGTAGAAAAAAATATTTTTTTTGCATGTCATGTTTGGTGTCGATTTCAATATAATCGGGGATGCTGAGTTCAATGATGATGATAAAAAGGGGGGCCGGACTCGGGGTAGTCCAAAAAGGGGTTGAGGCTGGCGGGTCGGTTATAAAAAATATCGAAATTATCGTCATAATAAAAATCGGGGTTGGACTCAGGGTAGTCCAATTATACGTGGGGGTTGGGGGGTCGGTTACACAAAGTATCGAAATTATTGTCATTATTATCGATTTTTACATAATCGAGGATGCTGAGTTCAATGGTGATGGTAAAAATGTTGACCGGACTCAGTGTAGTTCAATAAGGGGTAGGGGTTGGGGGTCGGTTAAAAAAAATATCGAAATTATAGTCATCATTATCAATTTTAACATAATCGAGGATGCTGCGTTCAATTATGATAATAAAAATTGGGGCCGGACTCAGGCTAGTCCAATAGTAGGTGAGGGTTGGGGGGATCGGTTACACAAAGTGTCGAAATTATTGTCATTATTGTCGATTTTTACATAATCGAGGATGCTGAGTTCAATGGTTATGGTTAAAATGTTGACCGGACTCAGGGTAGTTCAATAAGGGGTGAGGGTTGGGGTCTGGTCATGAATAGTACCAAAATTATCGTCATTATTTCGATTTTAACATAATCAAAGATGCTGAGTTCAATGGTGATGTTAAAAATGGTGACCGGATTCAGGGTAGTTCAATAAGGGGAGGGTGTTGGGGGTCTGGTCATGAATAGTATCAAAATTGTCGTCATTAGTGTTGATTTCAACATACTTGAGGACGCTGAATCCAACCGTGATGTTTAAATTGGGATCAAAAATATTAGGGTGTCACTAAAGGGTGGGAGTTGGGGGCTGAAAACCGAAAATGTTCACATATATATTATGAGTATTGATTTTGGATAAATCAAGGGCACAGCGATCGAAAACACACTACAAGAAATTCAGGAAGTACTAGTAAATAATGGTTCATCTAAACTACCAATAATTTTGGAAGATGAAATTTCAGCTCAAATTCCAGTAGCTAGTAACATAATAACACAAAATTCAAAAAATGTTTGTTTACAAAAAAAACCTATTAACTCTTTGAAGTGTTCATTTGAACTTGAAAATGTATCAATCAATCTCTTGAAAGAATTGAGAGTACGGAACGAAACACAAAATCATCGAAAAAAAATATTGGAAGAACCGGATTTACTCTCTATCGATTCTCTAAATTTTCAGAAGCAAGAAAATACATCATTTCAAACCGAAACTTACGAAATTTTATGGAATAAGTCAAAAATGGAAGTCAAGGAAAATGTAGCAGAAACCAAATCTTCAATGAAATCTTTTAAATGTTCAATTGAGCTGAAAAACTATTAATAACGCAACTCACTAAATTCAGACAAGAAAAACAAGTAAAATATGAAATGGATTCTACAAACTTATCCAAGCGTGTTGAAAAAATGAAAAGACTAAATGTCGTAGAGGATCAGAAGATGCAAAATTTAATGCTAAATGAGAATAAATCAAGCCTCCAGAAACGACAAAAAGATGCAGTAGAAATAAAAGAACAACAAAATCAACTCATTGAACTGAAAGAATCGATAACAAACAACGAAAGTAAACGTAGAACTCGATCTCGAACCAAAAAAGAAATATTCCTTGATTAGTTTTTAAATAGAATAGCATTATCATTGAAATTTGAAATCAATCAACAAGCAATTACCGAAATAAATAGCAAAACATTTTCGTTCAATTTGTAATACATAGTGTTTTTCATAGTACAAATTTTTTATTACGTGGTTCTGCATTTCAACATCGCCATTGGATTCAGCATTCTCGATTCAAAGAAGTCCGGTCCCCCGTTTTATCAGCATCATTTAACTCAGCATCCCCGATTATATTGAAATCGACACCAAACATGACATGCAAAAAAAATATTTTTTTCTACTATTTTTTTCTACTTACTTCTGTTTTTTTCTTGGGAGTAAAAAATGGTTATGTCACCGATCAGGGGGTAATATGGGGGATTGTATTTGTTATGAAATGCTGATTCTAACGATACCCCACATGACATATTTTATTTAATGTGTCAACCCCACCCACGGGGTTGGTTGGGAGTGGGGATGCAAACCAACTTTTGGACTCAAAAGTTGCGCCGGTCTGAATAAAAGATAATGGTGCCATTAAATTTTTTTTATCTCTTCCTATTTATTTTATATAGATTTTTATATGCTAAAACTTAAAGAGGGTGTAGAGGGGTGGGGGTGGGTCCTACCACCGCAATCTCATAAAGTTTTCGGGAGACGGCCAAGCCCGATCGATTGATACCAAAATCACAAAATTCAGTCAAAAAAATTTCCAAAAACTACGTTTTCTGCACGATTCTTTAAAAAAACGATAGTTAAGGCTCTGTGCGACTCGAGAAATATTTTTTTTTTTTTATTTTCACATATTGGCTTAAGTCAGATATTGGCTTAAAGTTAGGATGAATAATTAGGTATGATATTTCCATGATTGAATATTGGCCTCAAGAAGGCAGTTCCTGAAAATTAGACAGGGCTGTGTTGAGTATCCCCATTAGTCATGAAAAGTGAGTAGAAAATTATCCCTCCTAACTATGGTTTATTTTAATAAATTTGATATAATTGAGATTTACAATAATTGAAAAGAACTTATACCCTTTTTTCGTCTTGGCAGGACGTTATTTTTTAAATAATGATTTTATATAATTCGAAAATTTTAACTTAATGTCATAATTGATATCAAATTGATAATTAAATTTCAAATGTATGAATGAACTTATATCTTAGATTAATTGATCGAATTTAATGTTTAAAATAAATTTGGAATTTATAATTTTACATATTTTAAGTGAATCCTTCATTTTATTTAAAATTGATTTTTGATATTTTGAGTATATTTGTAGCTCAAGATTTTATTTTAGTAAGATATTAAAATTGCATGATTAGAATTTGACAACCATTTGATTTTGTTTAATTAATCTAATAATTTTGTTTAATTTTAAAATTATTATAAAAAGATTTATAATGAATTTTTATTTTGATTGTATTTGAATAAATTGGTAACTTATAATTATGATTTTAGTTATGTTAAGTTAAACAGGTAAATGATGCAATTATTTAATATTGTGATTCTATATAATTTCTATTGTTTTGAATATAGTATGATTTAATAAAGATATATTTTGGTATTACCAAATAATTGATTAAAATTAATTAATTACCTTATTAGAATTCATTAAAGCTTCTTACATTCAGATCTCAGAATTTTCTGCACATATGTAAATAACTTTCCAGGAAAGGAGGAATGGTTAAAAATCAACATTGATATCTTTAAAAATTGGATTATGTCTTTGAATTATAAATTGTTATTAGTCTTAAAGATTTCTTATAAATCATATTTCAATAAAAATGTATATTTAGATCTATTTGAAGAATATTTTATGCAATTCATTAAAATGTGAGAAGCATTATCGACTATATTACATATCGAACATTGGAACATAGTGATGCAATGAGTGAAGCATATTTGCTATCCATAAATTCAAAATATAAGTAGTAGAATAAAGTTTATTTATTAAGAGTTTGGTATGTATAGGAAAATTAGACAGGGCTGTGTTGAATGTTGAATCTTATCGAATGAATTATTTTAGATATCAAACTCAATAACAATTGTTGAAACAGATAACCATTTTATGAAGTAAAGAATTCCATATGTTAATAGAGGCGTAAAAAAAGGTAAAAATAAAAAAGAATATTGTAAATTCAATTAATGTTATTTCCAGGAAATGGATTGGTATGAGTGTATGATTAAATTCAACATTAATTAATTCAGAGAAATTCCAATGTTTGATACAGTGAGATCCATGAATAAGTGAAATTCCTGGGAAGGATGACCATTTCACGGAGCGAAAGACTTCATATATAAATAAGAGAAAAAAAAATAAAAGTAAAAAATTTATATAATATCGTGTCCAGAAAATGGATTAAATTAAGAGTTAGATTAAGTTCAACATTGGAAAAAAGTTCAATCAAAAATTTATTAATATAATCAAAGATATTGTAAGTGTGGTATTCACACATTACTAATGAGATCAAAGAACAGGGTTAGAATGGGGTTAATATAATAGATACAATAGGTGTAAGTGAGGCTTATTCCTAAAAATCATGCAGTGTCAAATTCGTTGAAACCATCATTAGAAACATAAATGTCTTCACCATTGATGCGATCAATTGAGACTTTGGTATGAGAAGTGAGTATTTTTTCCAATTTTCGGAGGTTATCAAAGAGTTCGACCATAAGTAAGTCTTTTTTGATATCCTCGTCTTTCAATTTGGCGATCGCCTAAGGTCAAAGTATCTTTAACAATAGATAGAAGTTGTATTTGGTTGCTTTTAATTTCGTTAATTTCTAATTTCAAACTTTCATTATCCCTTTTAATGTTTTCCTTGAAATCGTTCCATTCAGAACGTATATTGTTAAATTCTGCTTGATTCTCTAATAAGGATTTGTTCATTTTTTTTAGATTTGTGTTTTCCTTAACAAGCGATACAATTAGTGTTCTTTGTTTATTGGAACCCTCTGAAATATTTGAATGAATTTGTTTATTGGAATTCTTTGAAATATTTGAATAAACGGGGATCTTCTTGATTATATTTTCTTGCAATTTGGGAAAGTTTTTAGGGTTATAGCTGAAAACTTTGGGAACAACAGAAGTTCTGGCTTCTTTGTAAGATATTTTTTGGAGATCATTAGGTTTTTTATCTCTTTCTGTAAAGTGTATTCCTCACAATCAGAGTGGTTGGTTTTGCATTGTTTGCTGCAATGCAGGCAGTATGAATCTTTATTGCAATCAGAGATGGAGTGATCAAAATTAGTGCAGTTGTAACATCTGCTTTTTCCTCTACATCTGTCATGAGAATGTCCATAAATCAGACAATTTGAGCAAAGCAAGGGTCTTAAAAGGAAAGGGGTTACGTTTCTTCTAACTCCTGAGATGTTGACATAATCTGGGGTGGTTGAGCTCCTGAAAGTATCAAAGAAGAGGTAGCCTCAGCTATTCCGGAGGTTGGGTTCCATTTAGAAAGTCTTTTCAAGTGAGTTATTTTATCAAAGGGATTAGTGCCATCCATAATTTCATTTAAATCTGTATCCAGTGAAATGAAGCGGATAATACCTCTGGATTCTATTAAAATCTGGGAATATGAGCATTAGGAGAAAAGATATCGATGATGGAATTTGCTGTTTTCCAGCAACCAGCTTTGACTCTTACTTTGTTTTTATTCAATTGAAATACTTCAATGATGGGACCTATATTTAATTTCTTAAGGTATATAGCCATGGCTAAATCGTTTATTAAATTGCCTTCTATTATTAATGAAAAAGGACCTATATCATCAAGTCGATATTTGATGACAGAGTTCTCATTTTGAGTTTCAGAATTGGTTGTATCTGTGACTATATCATTTTGAATTACAGAATCAACAGATTGAGTAGTGAGAGAAGGCTTGGTTTTTTTAGCAGATTTCTCTGAAGAGAGAGGTTTATTGACATAAATGGAGCGAGTACCCTGACATTATCTAATGCATCAAAAGATTCGGCGCTGAAGGAATCTGAGTCTTCCGACATATTTATGTTAGAATTAAATGATAAGTTTGAATTATCATTAATGGGAGTCAAAGAGGCAACACTACCATTGTGTTCCCTCTCATTAGTGTCATATTTGAATTTTTTCTCCTTGTTTGGATTTAATCTTCCTATTTTTGTTAGGCATTGTAAAAAAAATTAAAAAGGATGAAGAATTAATCAATCTGATGATAGGAAAAAGCAGAGAGCAAAGACCTAGATAATTTATAGGTTGTAAACTGTTTGTCTTTTGAAAAAAGATAAAGGTTCTTCTAAATAAAATAGTATCATCTGCTTCTGTGTTTTTTTAGAAAAAAAAACTTGCGCTAATGATGAATTAAATTAAGAATAATTCAGAAAAAAATTAAGTTAAATTTACAATGTCTGGAGAGGAAGAGAGAAAAGAGAAAAATTTTGAATGGAAGGGATGTTAAAATATAAAACAATACCCAACCAAAAATATAAAACAGCGAGGAAAAATGTGGAGATCTGAATGTATTGTGTTTTTTTTTATTTTAAAATTCAATGACTTTGCAATTATGACTGGTTTTTAGATTAATGATACTAGCAATATTACCTAATTAATGATACTAGCAATACTATCCTCTGATGAGCCTGAATATAGCTGGTTGTATAGATTAATAATCATATGAAAGTAGAAACTTATAGAGTTATTTCGATTAATTCTCAAGACGCTACTATTCCATTAAGTATGGTAAGTTTTTCTGATTAAAACATGTAAGGTTTAATTAGAGGATTCCAAAACTGTTTTCAGAATTGAAAAATTCCTATTATTCATCCAGTTATTTGAGTTTAACTATTCACAATTTCTCCCGTAGAAACTTATATTGCCAAACTGGTTCTTAATGATATTATTAGGCAATTAACTTGAAGCACAATATTGATCGGCAGTATATTACAGCAACTGATAAAATTAGTTGGAGAGAAGGTTATACCATGTATCGTATTTTGACTAACAATGGCGTTCGGAATACCACTCCAATAACTTAATACGCGTGTCAGTGCGATATGATGACGATGGTTAAAGATGGCTCCCCACCGGAAGTACAAATTTTGATACATATATTAACCAATGAAGAATTTATAAGTGTAACTGAATTATGTTGATTAGTTTTAATTATTGTTGATTTTTATCGAAGGAAAATAGCACGAAGATTTTGATGAATTTTCTGCAAGCTGTATTCTATATGTTAAACTCCATTCAAATTATCTTAGCAAAAAGTATTGAGAGGCTATTATGACCACCATCCATAATTTTCATATAAATTTCCAGGTAGAAGATGTTATCTTAGGTTTGTTTTATTATTCTTGATTATTCTGGAGTTATGAATTTATTAATTAAAAAATAAGCAATGACGGATGACGACGACCGTCAAATGGAGATGCTCAACAGAGTTATGAAATATTATTTAGTAGTTTATATCAGCATAGATGATTATATTGAAGTTTAAATATTTAACAAAGTAGAAATTATCAGTTTAGATGAATTATTTTGATTATTTTTGATGACCCGGAAGAGAAATTATTATAATTTTTATCGATGGAAAGTAGCACAATGATTCTGATGAACTTTCATGAAGCTGCATCCCTAATTTTCATTTAAATTTCCAGGTAGAAGATATTATATTAGATTTATAATGATGTTCTCGAATATTCCGGATTAATAACGCACATTCATTAAAAAATTTAATTTAATTTAATTAACAATGGCGGATGACGCCGTCCAGCAAATGGAGACGCTCAACAGCGTTTTTTTTAAATATTATTAAAGTTTATATAAACATAGAAGATTATATTGAAAAATTTCAATCACTATATAATTAAATAAATTATCAAAAGAATATCTTATTAAAGAATTAATTTTAAAGTAATGAATATTCACTCCGATTTGTTCTATGTCTAGATTGCGAATGGCACTGGAGAAATATTTGTCAAAACAAAACATTTGTTAAAAATGAATATGGTGAAAACACTGACATATGTAAGGTGAAAAGCTTTTTAATTTTGCTGTGCGAACTGCGAAACGAAACAAATTTTGACATTAGCAAAACTAAATGTTTGAAAAATTACAATTTGTATATAATGAACCGTATATCAACAACAAATGTTTGCCAATGCTGCTAATGTATATACTTAATTCAGCACAACATAGTCCAAATTAATAGAAAAGTTGTACTAACCAAATGGACTCGCCATTATTAAGTTAGGTTAGAGGTAAATAAAAAATGAGGATAGAAAGAATTACTAAATTTTTAAACTATTTTAAGAGGGGTAAGGTTAATTCGTACGAAAAAAGGCATGTTTTTGTGACGACACATCACACAGTTAAAATCTCTTTATTAAAACCAATAGTACATTAAAGTATGACATTTGAAGAATATTGTATAAAATTTTCAGGAACAAATATTAAAAAACACGGCAACGGCAGCAATTATTCGGACGTGTCTCGGAAAAAGGTAAAATTGCGGTGGCCCTCATAACTTGGTGCTGGATCATCCGAAATCAAAAAGTCAAAGTTCATTCGTTAGATAATAGTTTTCCTCAAGTAAAGCTGGGAGGGTTTTCAAAATTTTAATTTTTCACTTTTTTGGAACACTTTGAAGGGAAAAACGCGATTTTTTGCGAAAAAAATCGGCTAGTTTGTTATTGGAAAATAAAAATTATTAATAAAACTTGCAAAAACTCTCCAGCGTTACCTCGTAAATTATGTACAGAAATAGTGTTTTTCAAAAGGATTTTAAAAGGATCGGTGCAGTAGTTTTGAAGTTATGAGGAGCACCGACTTTGTTAACGTGAGTTGTGGGGAAAATCCTTTAAAGTTTTGAACAATAAAAAATCTTATATTGTAAGTTTGTTTCACCGGGAGTATAGTTATTAATTTCTTTTGTATTTCCTCAATTAATTAAAAATTAATCAAAAATCTGGTATAAAAGGTTCATAAGCAAATTTAAAAATACTCGTAACTTCGTCAATTTTGCTCCAATCGACTTGAAATTTTGACACAATATTCCTAAAATAGTATGCATTCAACTAAAAAAATAAAATAAAATGCAAAAAAAAAGTTGTGGGGAAAACGTTAAAGTTTGTCAATTATATTCGTCAATTGTGTCGTCAATTTTGCTCCAATCGACTTGAAATTTTGACACAATATTCTTAAAATATTCTTTAAAAAATAAATATTCTTAAAAAAATAAAAAAAATGCAAAAAAAAAATTTAATACCTTAAGTCAATGGAATACTCTCGATTTAGAGTGATCGAAGTAATGCATTCTTTTTGACCATTTTTAAAATTGAATTTTTAACATCAACAAAATTCAACAAAAAAATCATAAATAATTTCCTTCTCTCATAATTTGATGATAATAAGCTAAATAGCTATACCAAATTATGACGTTTTGATATAGTGAATAAAATATTCAAGAGACAATTTTGACATTTAATAATTTGCATCTGTCAATATTTCGTTGTTTTGCACAGAGCAAAAGATGACCATTTTTGATGATCTTCAGTTAAGAGTTTTTTTTACATCTCACAGTTATGACTACATATAGAATCGCATTTAAGGTTTTAGAGGGTATGTGTATGTCATAATCCAGTCTGTTAATGAATAAAATTTGGATTAAAAAACGAAAAACTGTTACATTATTTTTACCAGTTTCGTTAAGAAGTTCAATAAAATATAAGACAGAAAATACCTTAGAATTAGTTAAAGTTAGAATTGCTATGATAAGTTGATTGTCATTTGGATTCATTCTGTGATTCAATTTGTGGGGTTGGCAATACTATTTAATTTTGAAAATCACCAATTTATAAAATAACGGTATACCGTTAATATCCGTATAATATCGCGAAAGACATTTTTAAATTTTTAATTAATTCTGTTGAATTTAGTGGGTTCTTGCTGCTCTGGCATATTGTGTTAAAATTTCAGAAATACAATCAAATTTTGTTTTTACTTTTGAAATGGTAACAATGTCATAAAATTACGCATTTGTCACAATATTTGACAGTAAAAACTGGTATACCTAACTATTGACCAAATACTTATAATGTTAAACCTTTTAATTCATTTAATTATCATTAATCCATACAACCATACAAAATTTACATTACGTTCATAACAGAAAACTGATTATTTAATTTCTACAAAAGAAATTCGAAACCATTAACTATAGTGATAGATTTATTTATACAAAATACAGAGCTAACAAAACAAAACAACTTCTACTGTTAAATATCATCGCGGTTACGACTCATTTAAACTTAAACAACTAAAATTCATTGGCAGCATGTGCATTCAATATATTACAACAATATAAGAAAAGAAAACTAAAAATAGTTCTGACGAAAATAAAATAATATCAATCGAACTGCAAATATTAAATATTTTTTATTGGAAATTTTATTTCTTAAACTATAAAATATAAAAACAAAACAATATTTTTCTTAAACTAAACGATTTTTAGTATCCATTAAATTAAAATCTAGAATTTGTTGAGAAAAATAAATATATTATTGTTTTTAATTTTTATTTTGAAATATTTAGATTACATATGTTGAATATAGAAAATTTAATGAAATGAATCCAGCAAACAATTACCCATTATTTTTGCTGAAATTGTACAGAACTTGTACTGGTACTGACTTTAATGTGCTGTGCGTGCATGCATTTCAAAAGCCGAATGAAATGCACTACGGACAATGAAAAAAATTGACATTTACGAAAACAAAGGACTTACAAACCAATATAATTGCTACTATTGCCCGGGTAACTATTGCTTCTTCCTACGGAGAGGTTATGATGAACGAATAGATATAAATATAAATATTCAAATATAAATATTGCATAGTGTCCTACGTTAAACAAGTTGTACCTCTCGATTGACCCTTTACCAGCCCACAATGAACGTACAATATTTTCCATTCCTTTCTTTGGTTTGTAGAATATATGCGGAACAACCTCATAGGAGTTGTCGGATTTCTACATTGTATCAGGTTATTTTTTTTTTTTTTTTTTTTTTTTTTTAATAAAATGTGTTGTGTAGTAGGAATTACAATATGTGTCACAACAACACATAAAAACCTTTTAAGACCAAGGTCCCCCAACAACATACGTTCAAAGATGTTGATGGACGAAAAGAATCAAACAATCGAAACAAACACTGAAGAAGAGCGTGTTTGTTTCGATTGAACCAATAATAAATGCAAATCAGAGCAATAATTGGCATCAATAAAGCCCTGGCATAAAAAACGCCCTTGAATATTTAACAAAATCTGGTGTTACTATATATACAGGAATACCTCGCATAGTACGGCTTCGATTAGTCCGGTTTCACTATAGTACGGTTTTGAAATTTTCAAAAAAAAAACATAAAGGAAAAGGAAAAAAATTCTAGGGAAAAATTATTCCTAAAAAAAATAATATGTACATACATAATACATATATAAAATTTTTTTATAAGCAAAACTCAGACAACGATGACTGTGCTGAAATGTCTGCAGAGATTTAACGGCTGAACAGCTTTCAAAAATTATTGGAATGGTCGAAAAAGTTTCAGGTTATATTATGGAAGTTGATCCTAATATCGAACGTAGCATTTCAATTCATCGAACAATAAACAATAAAGGGTAGTGAAAATCTGAAATTCTATGTACACGCGGTGCTATCTGCGTAACCCTAACAGAAGTAGGTTGGTGACCTTGAGAGGGGCAGAGTAAATACTGCTTATTCTCAATGATTCTGCACCATGGCGCCATAAAACCAATGCAACTCAAGCGTCTGTTCTCCATGTTAGGGGCGGCTTTCAGCGGGCATCTGTCTTGGATCAAGCGGCTTGCTATATAAACGTGTGCAAAGGTTGTTTCTGGTGACCTTAAGATGCAGAACTAACCCATTCACGAAAATTTTGGGTTGGGTGAAGGGCTAACGCCCCATTTCCGTATAAAAACTATTGTCATGAATTCTGTACACAGGCCTTGGAATATCTCGGATTTATTATTAGAACGACCTCGGAAACTGTACCCCGACTACGATTTAAAAATAGGAGCCTGGAACGTGCTAAGCCTTAGAAGACCAGGAGATCTCCTAAAACTCACTCAACAAGTCGAGAGCTACACATCCAGTGGCATTACAAGAACTAAGATGGCCAGGCAGTGGAATCCATGAAACAGCACACTCTTTATTATTGCGGTCATCAAAACGGAGGAGAATTTGGAGTTGGCTTTCTTATACACCGCGCGTGAATCAGCATGTTATCGACTTCTGCCTAATTAATATGCGGTTATGCACACTGTGAATCCGCACGCAAAATTTCAATGTAACGATCGTCAATGTTCATGCAGCTACTGAAGATAAAGCAGATGATATTAAAGACCTGTTCTTCCTAGAACTCGAAGAAGTCGTCAATAACATCCCGCGGCACGATATAAAAATCGTGGTAGGTGACTTTAATGCTCAAATTGCTAGGATTGCAGATCTTAAAACACATATTGGCCCTAACAGCTTGCATCACACCAGCAACAATAACGGCTTCCGCGCAGCCGAGCTGGCTATGATGTATGTTCTAGTAATTCTTAGCACTTTCTTTCCTCATAAGAGAATTCACATTGCAACGTGGAAATCAAATGACGGAAGAATGGAAAATCAAATCGATCACGTCATGATCTCTAAGAGACACTCTACAAGTATAACTGACGTTCGATCATACAGAGGTGCTGATATGGACACCGATCATATGCTTGTCATCTTTAAGTACAAGTGCAAATTATCATCTACATTTAACAGACAAGCAAAAAAGACCGTGCGCTTGAATGTCGAAGCATTTAAACACCCGGAAACGCTAAATAGGTATCAGGAAATAGTAACAAAAAACATAGAAGAGCATGACATCTCTTCTGAGATGCCATTAAACATACAAGAAGAATGGCAAACACTTCAATCAACCATTATAGCCACAACACAAACTACAATCGGAAAACTACCACCGAAATCACACAACGAATGATTTGACGACGAGTGCCGCCAATCCGTAGAACATAAACAAAAACTGCGAGAAAAATAGTTAACAAGGATCACCCGAAGCTTCCAAGCTGATTATCTATGTGCCAGGAAAGCCTCAGCAAAACTTCTACGTAAAAAGCAACGCGAGCACATGAAGAGCTGCATCGAAAACATCAACCAACATGCGGCCAACTGAAATTCAAAAGAGTGATTTGCCAACACACGGAATCTGACAAAAGATTTCCACCCAAGATCTACAGTAGGGTAGGGCGATTTATATGGAAGGGAAAAAATCTTCATGGGCCCCTCGCGATTCTGATTCCTGGAGTTGTACTGAGCAAAAAAGTCCACTAGACCATATGTCTACGGTGAAAATCGAGCTTGCGAATTTTTGCTTGAAGTTTTTTTGTCGTAATTTATATTTTGTGAAAACTTGCTTAGGTTCATATCTCGTAAACCATTTAAAATTTTACGATGAATAAAATAAGTAAATTGTAGCTCTTGACCTCAGCTACAAATTTACTGAAAAATCAAACCGAAAAAAATCACATCTTCATGACCAAAAACACGAAAATTCCAAACATTTACCATTTTTTTAACCGTTTTGAGGCCATAGCAGCCAAACCGCAGAAAATTAAAACTAATAATCTAACAGAAAATTGTAGCCAATTAAATATTTAACAATTTTTTATGATATACTAACCACATCTGAACATTTCTTCATTCAGTTTTCGCCCCGCAGAAGTGAAAATTTATCGCGAACATACCGAAAAATTACCATTGTTAGTTGTTTATAATTTAAACTCATCAAAAACGTTCTATTTGTTATTTTACTTCGGTCTGAAAGACCTAAGTATTACATTCATGAGCTAAAAGTGAAATTCTTACCCCCACTTTTTTGGCATTTCTCGACGTTTTAGGACCTACTGATTCTAAAAAAGAAAAAAAATTTTTGTCTGTCTGCCGGCCGGCCGTCACAACCTACGAAATCTAGAAAACCGCTGGACGGATTTCAAAAATTTTTTTTCTTCTAAAAATAGGTTTACTCAATGGGAAGAGCCGAAAGGACGATGTGTTAGATAACTGTACCGGAAGTGTGTCAAAAAAATCGTCAAGTGTATCAAAACAAGGAAATTTGCATATTTTGTTGCTTAAAATACGTTCATTTTAAGTGATTGAATTGGTATGTGAGACCAAAATCTAGATTATTGCATTATAAGTTTGTCAAAAGAATGTTGTCAAGTGTGTCAAAAGAAAGATTTTTATTTATTTTTTTACCCAATTTTTTGGAAAAAAATAAAATTAATTATTTGTTTGAAATGAAATTTTATTATTATTATTGAGAATTGTGGCATCATGTCGAAAAAATGTTGTCAAGTGTGTCAAAAGAAAGATTTTTATTTATTTTTTTACCCAATTTTTGGAAAAAAGTAAAATTAATTATTTGTTTGAAATGAAATTTTATTGAGAATTATGGCATTATAAGTTTGTCAAAAATATGTTGTCAAGTGTGTCAAAAAAAAGATTTTTATTTATCTTTTTACCCAATTTTTTGGAAAAAAATAAGATTAATTATTTGTTTGAAATGAAATTTTATTGAGAGTTATGGCATTATAAGTTTGTCAAAAAATTGTTGTCAAGTGTGTCAAAAGAAAGATTTTTATTTATTTTTTTACCTAATTTTTTGGAACAAAATAAAATTAATAATTTGTATGACATGAAAATTATATATAAATTAATTAATAATTTGTATGACATGAATATTATATATATTTGTATGACATGAAAGCTATAGAGAATTATAAAAATTATAGAACATTATAAGTTTGTCAAGTGTGTCAAAAAATCATTCATTGATTTTTTTAGCCAATTTTTTGGAAAAAAATGTAGCTGTTTTTATGACGTAAATGTAATTGAAAATGAAAATGGACATGGAAATTTTTTAATTTGTTATAGTTTTTAAAAATATTTTTGGAATTTTGAAAAAAGTTTGTATTTTTAATTTTGTAATAATTTTTGCAAAATTTTTTAGAATGTGGAAAAAGTTCTAATTTTTGATTTTGTTATAATTTTTGGAATATTTTTTGAATTTTGAAAAAAAAATAGAATTATTGAATTTGTGAATTTTATCTATATATTTTTAGAATTTTAAATTTTTGATCTCATCATAATTTTTGAAAAAAGTTACAATTTTTTTGATATTTTTTTAATTTTTGCAATATTTTTAGAATTTCGGAAAAAGATTGAATTAGAATTTAGAAAAAGTTTAAATATTTGATTTTATTACAAATTTTTGAAATAATTTTGGGATTTTGAAAAAAGTTTGTGTTTTTGATTTTGTTATAATTTTTGCAATATTTTTAGAATTTTTGAAAAAAGTTTTAATCTTTGATTTTGTAATAATTTTTGGAATATTTTTAGAATTTTCAAAAAGTTTGATTTTATTTAATTTTTACAATATTTTTGGAATTTTGAAAATATGAATTTGATTTTGTAATATTTTCTCGAAACACTAATTATTAAATTTATTATATTTATTATAAAATTTACAATATTTATTATAATTATAATAATTATAATTTATAATATTTATTATAAAAGCAAAAAAAGTGCAAAAGCAATATATTTTAATCAAATTCTATTGAAGTTGGCGGTTATGCAGTTGATGTTCGCTTCAGGGACTTTCATTGAAGTTGACGGTTATGATATTCGCTTCAGGGACCACTGATATGAGAGTCTGAAAACATAACCTCAAATACAGTTTTTACCCAGAAATGGTGTCAAAAAATTTAACAAATGTCTGTTTTAGGATTTATCCAGAATCTAGATTTTTTGGCATTTTCGTGTTTTTGGTCATGAAGATGTGATTTTTTCGGTTTGTTTATCCAGCATTGTAGCTGAGGTCAAGAACTACAGCTTACTAATTTTATTCACAGTAAAATTCCAAATGGTTTACGAGACATGAGCCTAAGAAAATTTGCCAGTTTTTCCAAAACATAAATTGCGACAAAAAACTTCAGACAAAAATTCGCAAGCTCGGTTTTCACCGTAGACATATGGTCTAGTGGACTTTTTTGCTCAGTACAACTCCAGGAATCAGAATCGCGAGGGGCCCATTAAGATTTTTAAATCGCCCCACTCTAATATATATATATATATATATATATATATATATATATATATATATATATATATATATATATATATATATATATATATATATATATATATATATATATATATATATATATATATATATATATATATATATATATATATATATATATATATATATATATATATATATATATATATATATATATATATATATATATATATATATATATATATATATATATATATATATATATATATATATATATATATATATATATATATATATATATATATATATATATATATATATATATATATATATATATATATATATATATATATATATATATATATATATATATATATATATATATATGTATATATATATATTATATATATATATATATATATATATATATATATATATATATATATATATATATATATATATATATTTTTTTTTTTTTTTTTTTTTAATAAAATGTGTTGTGTATTAGGGTTTAGAATATGTGTCACAACAACACATAAATACCTTTTAAGACCTAGGTCTAGACCTGGGTCCCACAACAACTGGCGTTCTGAGGTGTAGATTAACGATTTTTTTAAACATCTGTGGGTTGAAGCCACCTGAGACTAAGTGTCCCGGCAAACTATTCCATTTGTACGCAGTTCGGACAAAGAAGTCTCTCTGCGATCTGCCAGTATGACAGCGCGGGATCTTTACCGTTTCACTGGTTGCGGCAGCCGATTGCCGAGTGGAACGGGGGTAAAAATAAGTTTGAGGCATGATGCCGCTGATTTCATCTGAGCACTGCTGATGACGATATTTGTAAAAAACAACGAGGTCAGCAACAGTGCGACGATGTTGTAGGGAATCAAGTTGTGATGTCAAAGTTCGATCACCTACAATTCGTATAGCTCGCTTTTGAACAGAGTCCAAGAGGGCCAAGATGGAAACAGAGGCAGCACCCCAAACTTGACAGCAGTACTCCATACAGGGACGAATATAGGACTTATAAACATGGAGCAATTGGTATGGAGTGAAAAATTTTTTGCATCTATTTAGGAGGCCGAGTTTTTTAGACGCGCTTTTTGCCATCGCCATTACATGATCGTTCCAGAGTAGGTCATTTGAAACTGTGACACCCAATAAACGAATGTTTTTACATTCACCTATTGGTTCATCACACATACTAAATAAAATATCTTTGGGGAACTCGGTCTTTAATCTGGAAACAATCAACAGCTGTGTTTTGGTGGAGTTGAAATTGACAAGGTTTTGGTCACCCCAGTCGGCGACTTTATTCAGGTCTTTGTTCACGTTTATGGCAGCGTCTCTCCGGGCAGGATTAATTCGTTCGTGCATTTTACCTTTTGAAGGAAGGGGCTCGAACGACTTGTGCAGAGTACTATCATCTGCAAAACTATTTATTGGGTTGCTGGTGATTTTCAACAATTCGTTGATATAAATCAAAAATAGGGTTGGGGACAATACTGAGCCTTGGGGTACACCAGCGTTAATTAGTTTAGACTCAGAAGAATATCCGTCTAAGGTTACCGAAATGTATCGGTCGGATAGAAAATTTTGAATCAGCTTCACAACATTGGGATGAAAACCGTACGCAACGAGCTTGTTGATTAAGTTGGCATGCCAGACTCGATCGAATGCCTTGGAGATGTCTAAAGCGATAACGTATGTTTCACCACCTTTATCAAGTATGCTGTTCCAACAATGCGCTACATAGTTTAATAGATCGGTAGTTGATCTTTTGTTTCGAAAACCGTATTGGCTGTCGGATATTAAATGATTTTCTTCCAGAAATTTTGAAATATGTGTATTAATATAATGCTCATAGACTTTGGATAGGACCGATAGTAAAGCTATTGGCCTATAATTTGAGATATCGGATTTTGGTCCCTTTTTGGGGACGGGCTGGACATTTGCCAACTTCCAGCACGAGGGAAATATACCAGATTTGTAGGATTGGTAGAATATTTTAGTTAAAGTTGGTGCAAGTTCTTTGGAAAAGGTTTTTAAAATAATGGGTGGAATATTGTCCATTCCTGATGCTTTGTTGATGTTTAACCCCTTTAAAAGTTTAGCGACTATTTTGGGTTTGAAGTGAAGTTCATTCATATTAACTCCTGAAGACTGGATTTGGGGTATTTCTTTAGGAGTTTCCAAAACAGTGGAGTTCAGAGCAAAGCGTTCAGCGAACAAGTTAGCTTTTCTTGCGGGATCATTGACGATTAAATCACCATCAATAATAGGGGGAATAGAAAATTTTGTACCAGAATTTAAAGAATTAATGGCACTGTAGAAACTCTTGTCAGAAACAGACATAGACGTAAGTTTTGAGGCTTTCGCTCTGTCAATTTCGGACTTTTCGTTTGAGATAATCTGATTAGATATTTTGTTGGCCTTTAGATATTGGGATCGATTAGTGGGAGTTTTGTTATGAATCCAAATATTAAATGATCTACGTTTGTTTCTAAGTGCCGTTTTGGCAGCTTTCGAATACAAGTATTTTTGTTTGGGTTTTACTATGGAGAAAGGGACAAATTTATTTATAGCAAATTGGATGGTTTCTGTAAAGTTTTGAGCAGAAACATTTACATTGTCAATGTAAAAACAATGACGGTCGAAAGGGAAACCATGGAAAAAATTTTGAAGACCACTCTTATCCATTTTTGAGTAGTGAAATATTTTACGGGGTTTGGGAGCTGTAGTTTTAAGTAAATCAGTTTTGATAACTGATGAGATTAAATAATGATCAGAATTTCCAATACTACCTTTCGCAACATCGACACTCGTAATATCTGGCATTGTGGTAAGATAGAGATCTAGTAGAAAACTATTATCACCGCCATTACGGGGAGTGAAAGTCGGGCTTTTTACAATTTGGAATAGGCCCTGAGACGCGGCAAAAATTTCTGCCAGTTTTCCACTATTGTCAACATCGTCGGTCGATTTGGAGAATTCCAACCATGATTTGTTGTGGACGTTGAAGTCACCGGTAACGATAACTTCACAATTAGGGGACTTTGCTCTAATCTCGTCCATAATTTTTGTCAGTATATTAAAAAAGTTTGGGTTACGTTTGTTGGGGGACCGGTATAAAGCTATTGTAAAAAAAGTCATTTCTGGAAGACAAATCTTTAAAACCATTGTATTGAAGCCGTCACCGTGTAGTTCAAAATTTGGAAAGCGCGTGTACGCAACACTCTCATGAATGAATGCGCATACGCCCTGATGGAGTTTGAAAGCTGATTCGAGCCTATATTTGGAATTAAGCGATTCTATAAAGAGAAAATTTTCAGAAACTTGTGTTTCTGTAAGGAATAGAATGTTCGGTTTGTCGTGCTCAAGATGATGTTGCACGTGGTCATGGTTAGCGTTCAATCCGCAGATGTTTTGAACATGTATTTTAAAATTTTTTATTGATTCATATATGTTTTGTCCCTGCAAATTCCGTGGACATGCCGCTTTATGGGCGGGTGGATTGCGCAAATTTGCTTTACCACTTGCAGACTTATTTTTTTTCGGTTGTACTGCCATATATATATCAAAATGTTTATTTTATTTTTTTGTGTTTTATTTTAAAATGCATAACTAAGTAAAAAATCCTATCATACTACAAAATATGACATATGCCAATATTTCATGATAAGATGAAGAAATAATAACAAAATAATAAGTGAAAAACAAATTGTGAGAAATTTGCAGAAAACAAAACAAAACTAAATGCCAATAATCCAGCTGATGCAGCGCACCCCAGACGCACCGCCCACCACTTCAATCGAGGCACAAAGCCCACACATAACTACGTGTTGGTTCGATTCCTCGGAAGAGCTAATGAGCGGTACCGCTACGGAACGCTGCCCAGCTAAGACTGGAAGTGCTGCCGTTGACTAATTAAAGTTCGTCCGCCAGCACCCTAAGATATCATCTTGGCTAATGACATCTCCTGCCATTGCCAGTGGTATGTGATATCTCACGCTAACTCATATGTCAATGGCAGGGACTGGAGTACGCAGGGTAGTCAGACCCGTAGATCAACATTGATCATAATCGATCAAAATCGATCCCTCCTGCGGCGATATATATATATATATATATATATATATATATATATATATATATATATATATATATATATATATATATATATATGTATATATATATATATATATATATATATATATATATATATATATATATATATATATATATGTATATATATATACATATATATATATATATATATATATATATATATATATATATATATAAATATATATATATATATATATATATATATATATATATATATATATATATATATATATATATATATATGTATATATATGTATATATATATATATATATATATATATATATATATATATATATATATATATATATATATATATATATATATATATATATATCGCCGAGAAAAATAAAATTTAAATTCAAAGTGTTTTCAATTTAAATCAAAATAATTTCGCTGTAGATTTTGCGCAAAAGGAAATTAAATTTACATTAAGTAACCCAAAACATTTGTTTTAAAACTGCAGAAAAATTTAAAATATGCATTAAAATTATTAAATTTAATATTTTTTAATGTAAGATAAAAACTTCAAATTTTATAACAAACAGAAAAAACTGTATGTGGAAATTAAATATTTTTAATATAAAATTATCATTATTTTAACTTAAAATAAATTTTTATTTCAATTAAAATTATTTTAAAAAAAGCAAATTTAAATCAAAATTTAAAAATGTATCAAAATTTGCATAAAAAATATTACTTTTATTTTAAAATATGCATATTTTAAAATTAAAGTAAAAAAAGTAAAAAAATTATTTGATTTTGGTCGGTAAAATAAAAAACAGCTCATTTTTGTTTACAAATCAATTTATTATATTTTTTGTATCCTTATTTATATTTCAATAATAAAAAATTTATATAAAGGAATTCGTTAGGTTTTATCTAATTTTACACAAAAAATGTCATATTTTAAAATCAATTGGTAAGAAAAAGTACTTATAACTAAAACTATAATATAATAATATAAATTGAACTTAAAAATAATTTTTAATTCTTATGACTTTTTCCCATCATTTAAATCAAATAAACAAACTGGAGGACCAATAAATTTAGCTAAATCAATATATATCAAATATGAATGAGTCCGGAATTTCGTAACATAAATAATTTGACATGTATCATTATATAATTGTATTATTATATCTTGGCCACTCCTGCAAAAGTCGTACAATATTTTTTTCTTTAGAGGTTTTCAATTCTTTTATCCTATCTACCGATGTATTTTTCCATTTCAAACATATTTCGTCCCACGGCTCAATGTTTTTCCAAAGCCACTCTTTAAAAGTATGAAAGTTGTCTAAAAACAGAAAACAGGTTTAACCTGCAAATTATGCATTTATAAATAATAATCACTCACCTGATTCTGTTGAAGCACTTTGAGAAATCAATCATTCGAGGGCTCTTTATTTACTGATTTTCTTTTAGTAAGTTGCTTATATTTTTTGCTTTTAAACCACGCATTGCTGTAGCAATCCCAAAGTTTGCCTGTTGGGCTAGTATTTTTGACCGGTTCTCCTTTATTATTCCTTTTGATTTGTTTTCTCGGCTTATAATGCTGGTAGTGCTGGTTGATGCGAGACTTGCAACAGGGCTTGAAAAATGTTGCTTTTTAATCCAGTACGGAATTCTGGAGTTCATGGAAACTGTATCGGCTACTGACACTATCTGCAGTGGGTTATCCTGTTAGAAATATATTTCCACAGTTATTTATTTTTCTACTTCCAAAAAATTAATTTTAATATATATTACGGTTGAAGATTTTAATTTAGTAAGCCCTGCTTTAAATAATATTTTTTGTCCAAACATTTTAGGTTCAAAAAAGAGTTCATGAATATCACTTAATTCCATTTTTAATTTTAACGTTTGTTCAGTTTAATCTGACGGTCTTTTAAATACTGGATTGTCTCATCTTCCCTCTTCCCATGGAAGGATTTTGTCTTCATGTGCTATCATCTTCCATGCATCACGTTCCATAACTACAGTTGGATCTAGTTTCCAGTATACTATATCACGAAGTTCTTGGATAATTTCATCACGCCAGCGTCGTCTGGCCTTCCTCTCTGACGAACACTAGCTGGTTGTTGTTAAGTGTCGCAACAACAACCAGCTAGTGTGTCCCTAGTGTTGCTAGTGCAAACCATATAATTTGAATTGATTTAATAAATTCGATTACATTACAGACTCCAAGGGGTTGTGTGATTTCATGATTTATTCGGCTTTTATACCGATTTTCATCAACTTTACATACCAGGACCAATTAATGCTCTGTAAAGTATGTGTATAAAACTCTGTATACGGCAGTGACACGGGGTTTGATTCCTTCCGAAATTTCATGGGACGATGTTATAATAGACCCAAGGTATTCAAAGTTTTCCACGCGTTATACTTCATTTTAACCAGTATTATAATTATTCCTATGGCTTCCACTCGAATGTTGATAGAATTCTACAATGGGCGGTAGTCAGTGTCCAATAGTGTCCAATTTCCACTTCCTAAGGTCCAATTAATGCTTTGTAAAGTATGTGTATGGAACTCTGTATGTGGCACTGACACGGGGTTTGATGTCTGCTGAAATTCGATGTTATAACCGATCAGAGGTATTTAAAGTTTTCCACGCGTTCTACTTCAAATTCGTTAGTATTCAGATTTCTAGCCAATATGTATCTGGATGTTGTTATAAGATTTGTTTTGCCGGTGTTGATGTTGATATAATCCAAGTCGTTTTGCATTTCTTTCAAGCTGTGAGAGACTATATATTTCATATCGCTTAATCTACGTCCGAGTAGATCAATATAATCTTCATAGCCAAAAATTTGGCAAAGCACTTTTTCACATTTCTATTAGCTGCATGTTGGTTGATGTTCGATATTCAGCTTTTTTTGCTTGTTAACCACTTTTCTCGCAGTTTTGTTTTCAACTGTTTGACGGCAATCAAACCATTCGCTTAATACATTCGATGGTCGTTTGGCGATTGAAGTTTGTGCTGAGGATGTAATGATTGGTTTCAGTGTTTGCTACTCTTCTTGAATGTTTAATGGCATCTCTGGAGGGATGTCATGCTCATTGCGTCACAATTGCCTGATATCTATTCATCGCTTCCAAAATGTTTTAATCGTTTATGTTTATTTATATGGATGCAAGGAGGGTCAGTTTTTATTGGATTTGTAAATTTTTCTTAAATTTTGATCTACAGCTGTAAGTACCTGGCGTACTCCAGTTTCTGCTATTGACATATGAGCTAATGTAAGTTATTTGCACAACCATTGGTAGTAGCAGTAAGATATCACTGGCCAAGGACATATCTTAGGGGTGCTGGAGGATGAACTCTATTCAGTCAACGTTAATACTCTAAGGACCGATTGTATGAACAAGGATGGATATAAAAAATTATTGCAGTTTATACCAGTATTTTTGTAAGTGGCAATACCTTTTCTTTTACTTAAAATAAATTTGATTGTAAATTTAAAAACATTATTTCAAAATTTAAATTGAATATATTAAAATTATATTAAAAATATTATTTATTTTACTATTAATTTATATCAAAAAACAAATTTTAGAAACGCAGATATTTAAATTAAAAAATAACCACAAATTCAAAACAAAATTGCCCTGCTATGCGCATGTCAAGAAAAACACAAATTGTTTTATCCTTTGTTATTGTTTTATACAAGAAAAAGAAAGAATAAATCTGACAATAGAATTTTTTTCTCGAATTAATTTGTTGTTCCATCCTGATTCATACAATACAAACGACGATTTATCCGAGGATTTATCTTTTATCCGCATTCATACAATCGGCCCTAAATCTTAGTTATGGATTACTCCTTGATGATGCCCGTTATTGCTTGTTCGAAAAAACGATCATAGAAAAATGTACATGTTGCAATGTGCGACATCTCAGCATTTCGGCAAAGCGAGGTTTTACTGTATATATACAGTAAAACATACGTACATATATAAGTTTCAATAGCATATAATCATAATAAGTTATAATTGAATGAATGTCTATTATGACAGAATCAAATGCGTTTATTTTTTTTAATATTTTCTGAAGAATATATATATTGGTTATGGAAATAATTTTTGTAATTTTGTTTTTAAACCGTTTTGAATTGAAAGTTTTAATGCTTTTTGAGAATTGCGAGTCTAATTTTAGTTCTTCGACTACATAAAAACTTGAAAAAAAAATGTTAAAACTTCTCATATGAAAATATAATAATGATTTGTGTTGATATTTTATTTTTATTAACGCCTGGGTATTAACCCGACCACACACAGGACTATTTCAATGGATTTTAAAAATTGTAAATTATAATTTATTCTAATGTTTCAGATGGTGTGAAAATAGATGGTTGACCTGTATGTAAAAATTTAATTATTTTTACATAATTAAATTAAATTATCCTGTCTTAACATTGAATTTTGTCTGGGGTTATAAAAAAGTATGCTAGAGCCGTTTATATAGGTATAGCTATTTATAGAAAGATTATGTTCAAAACAATTTTAGAGTTTTGTTTCGTAACATTTGTATACCCATTGTGCTGCATATTAATGAATTGTAAAGATTATATTGAATTTGTTTCTGCATAAATCTTCGTGAACCGAAGATTCAAACTATAAGCAAACTATGCATCCTAAATAATAATTATTACGACCTGTGTAGCTCGAAAGCAGTTAAAACGATATTTTTTTCAATACTATGGGTGCTTTCCAAACGACGACTTATTTGTGGAACGTAACTTATTCTAAACTTATTCGAATAAGTATGCTGTCGAGGTGACCTATTTTGTATCTCTTTTTCAATAAAAATCTAATCTGATATGTCAAATATACTTTTTATTTAATTTAGTTAATATCTGTCTCTAATTTGATCAAACGTTTTTATAAATCAGATTTAAACTGAGATAATTATAGACATTATTGTCTTGAATGATTGTTTTGACATTTTTAATATGGCGGCAAATAAGTAATAAGTATCAAATAAGTCGATGTTTGGAAAGCACCCTAAGGCTTATATACCGGTAACAACTTTTGCATTAAGGTTTGTTTATTGAAACAAATTATGAATATGAAAATTGTTCTTGATTTATTTTAACCTTCTTCTACATTTGATATAATTAATTCAACACAATTAAGAATCGTTAACAGAAAATTTTTTGAAGTACATAGTTTACATACGCGAAATCAATCAATAGAACTGCTACAACAAAAATGTTGTTAAATCCATATTTCGTTAAGCGAAATAAAATCAAATTAAATTCGCAACATAGTAGATAACTATAAAAAAATGGAAACGTACCATAAAATAATGTGTTGCATAATATAAACGAATTAATTATCTTTTGAAATTTTCCATTGAGTATTTATAGCCGAAAAAATTGTGGGTAGCTAATTAAGTATAATTACTGTTGCGGAAGCTATTTAAAACTATAAGTGGAATGTAACAACACATATTAATAAACTAATTTAATACCGCATTTACAGCGACATAGCAAATTAGTAGATAGTATATTAATTTGCACCTTGTCATATTTAATATGAGTTTACAGCGTGGATTGCAAATTCAATATTTTATGGTATAAACACATTTTATTTTAGTTTAGTTTAATTAAATTTGTATCTGTCAAACTGTTAAAAAAGTTATACAAAATATGATAACTAGCCCATTTCTAAAATTATTTATCTGATTGTTGAAAAATACTTGACGGAGAATAGAAATTTAATGATTTAAGGAACAGGAGATTTTTAGGAACAGGAGATTGGAGAAGGTGTAGAAATCAATCATTTTTATTTCCAAAGGTGTTTACAGCGTCAAATATTAATTTTGAAATAATTTGCTAGGTAGCAAATCTAAATATCAAATTAGTTACAAGCTCTTAAAATAAAAAGTGTTTACAGCACAGATTTAAATTACATCTACTAATTTGCTATGTCGCTGTAAACGTGGTACAAAATGTATATTTTAATTTGATATGCGAAAAAAGGTTAATCCAATTAAAATTCATTTAATTAAGAATCGTTACATTACAGCTTATCCGCATATACATGCGGTCTTAAGATAGAAAATTTCGCAACTGTAAAATATATTTCCGATTATGATAACTAAATGGAGTATTGCTTTAAATAAAGAGTCCACACTCCAGAGCTCCCGGTGAAGTCTATTTTTTAATATTGCGGGTATGCCACATTGCCAGTTGCCACCCGTCAACTTAGTATATATCTCTTAATTCGGTAAACATAATTTCTCAATCTATTTCTGATATGTTAATTTTATAATAAGTATAGGAATACCTCGCATAGTACAATTAATCGGTTCCACCATTTAGCCGTACTATTTGAAACCGGACTAATCGAGGAACTAACTACATACAAAAAACGATAATTTGTTCCATACAATTTGTTTTTTCCTGTTTTTCAATAAAGAAAACGAGAGTAATATATTCAAATGTACATATATTTATTAAAAATAACTAAACAAACAAAAACAAGTTAATTTAAAATGCTTAAAACAACTAGAATCACTATTAACATCACACATTCACTGAACATTCACATTCACTTTAAATTCTAATGTTTTAATTAATTTTTTGCCAAAAAATTGCAATAACGATGTCTGGATCATTTTTGGTGGTTTCTCCTCAACAATTCTTTGTAGCAATGAATTGTATTGTTTATTGTTCTCTTTCTCTCTGGCGTTTACATTCCATGGAGGGATTTTGCCGTCTGTGCAATCAGCTTCCAATCACCTCGTTTCATGCCCAGTTGACCCCAGTTTCGACATCCTATATCAGAAACTGACCCTTCGATTACTATTCTGCAATTTGATCCCGATGTTGTGAGTTTGCACAGAGAAACAAGCTTCTCTGGGATACCAAGGCATATGAGTGCGGACCAAAGGTTTTCGCGGTTGATGCTATCATATGCTTGCTTGAAATCAACGTAGACCTGGTGAATGCTGATGTTGTACTCCCAACATTTTTCCAGAATCATCCTTAATGTAAAACATTGATCTGTGGTTGAGCGGTTGGGACGAAAACCACACTGATAGTAACCGATGATAGATTCGGCAAACGGGATGAGTCTAGCAAGTACGACATTAGCTAATATTTTGTATGCAGTGTTCAACAATGCGATACCACGATAATTTGCACACTTTACACGGTCACCTTTCTTATGTAGCGGAACAATGAGAGCTGTTTTCCATTCAGCAGGTAGTTATTCTTGGTCCCATATTGCAAGAATCAGATCGTATATACGTGAGACCAGAGCTGCTCCTCCATTTTTCAAAAATTCTGGGGGAATTCCATCGAAACCTGGGGATTTGCCATTTTTCAGTTTTTTAATGGCAGCTTCCACTTCTTCTATTGCTGGGTTAGGGACAAAAATCTCCTCAGTTGATTGAGCAATTGCTCGAATAGGATGAACTTCATTCGTCCTATTTAGTAGGTCTTGAAAGTGGGATCGTCACCCTGCCAGCACATCACGTTCACTTGTTCATCAAGTTCATTATTTTCATTTTTGATGGCTGTAGAATATATATATATATATATATATATATATATATATATATATATATATATATATATATATATATATATATATATATATATATATATATATATATATATATATATATATATATATATATATATATATATATATATATATATATATATATATATATGTATATATATATATATATATATATATATATATATATATATATGTATATATATATATATATATATATATATATATATATATATATATATATATATATATATATATATATATATATATATATATATATATATATATATATATATATATATATATATATATATATATATATATATATATATATATATATATGTGTATATATATATATATATATATATATATATATATATATATATATAAATTTACCTCTCCAAAATTTTAAAATTTTGGATAGAGAAAAAAACCTTAACAAACGTCGGATTTTGGAAATGATACGTATTAAACAACATAATAATTGTATGAACATACAAACTGATACAGCTTTTTTAAATAACACCTATGATTTTGTTCTACGCAACTAAAAATAATTTTTTAAAATATTGAGAAATTGTAATTTGGAAAAGAAATTTTCAATCGTCAGTACCATATTTTTTAGTCTTTTTTCAATTTGTACATTGTATAATTGTTTGTTTTTCTTTTTTTATATTTTTAATTATAGCTAGCGTTTTTTTTATATTGTCAGTTTTTCAAAACAATATTTAATTTTTTTTGATATTTATGTCAATTTTTTGTCTAAATATTATTAGTGGTTTATTTTTTGTAAAAGAATTTTTGTTTATAACATATCCTTGAAGATGGTTTTATAATAAACCGAAACAATTGTCGATACATAAATAATAAATATTTCAAAAATTGGCTTTAACCAAAAAACTTTTTTAATTAAATAATTTGCAAGCCAAACATCATATCATACATATATATATATATATATATATATATATATATATATATATATATATATATATATATATATATATATATATATATATATATATATATATATATATATATCAGTGTTGCAAAACGTTACTCGAAACGTAACGCAAAAACGAAATAACGAAATGAAATAGCGTTATTAGTAATAATTACTTTCATAACGTTTTAAAAATTAAATTGCGTTACAATAACGTAAAACGTAACGATAACGTTATATTTTATTTCGTTTTTTTGGTATACTTTGTATAGTTATATGGAAATAAAAGCGCAAAAATCGGTTTTATAAAATCCAACTTATCTGCTCTTTTTCAATTTCTGTGAACGCTTGAACTGAAGGTTTCGGTAATTATAAAATTTGGGTGATATCAGTAACAAAATAATAAACATTTTGTAAAATTTTGTGTATATTTCAAGTAATTTCAAGTCTGCACTAGCCGTTTCTGCATCACAGGTGTTTTGAATAATTTTAAGAAGGCATATATTTATGCTGGATGCAAATTTTTTTCATGTATTTAGTTATTTAATTTTATTTTACTACGATTTACTACTTTTTGCATGTAAAATTTGAAAAATATTAATTTTTATTCGCCTATGTATTAAAGTGTTACTTTATTACTGTGATTTGCGGCCTTAAAGTGTCACTTTTTAACCATATATTTTGTTGTCATAGCTACGTCCAAAAAAGCAAAAAACATTTGTATTTGTTTAAATTCTATATAGAATATAAATTTTTATCAGAGCAACCCTTAAATTCAAAACTTCATTATCCAATTAAAATAGTTGTTATCATTTGTTTAGTTATACAATAATTTGGCAAAGATAACAAATATTTTGTCAAAGGTAACTTGTTCCACATATTTTTATTTCAAAATTTATGCAAATGTATAATATTAATTTAGAATAAACATTTTTTTTTAAATATTTTGCTTGCGGCGAATAAAAGACAGTATATGATGCACGGACGTAAGCTATTTTGGACTTAATGTGGATGCAAATCTTGGCTAGCGCCTCGATTTGCAAACTTCACATACGTCCAAAATCTTTAGCTTTGCTTCCTAGCATCATAATGTACTATTATATTAATATTTTTCTAATTTTGCAAGCAAAAAGTAACTGTTCATTAGATTTTCGATTTTTGTACATTTAAATAGGTTATAGTTTTAAACATAACATTTAATTTTAAAATAACGTAACTATAACGTTATAACATAACGCAATATAATATTTTTCTGTTTCATAACGAAATAACGTACCGAAAAAATAAATATAATGTTATAAAAACGAAATGCATAACGTTACGAATTTTTTTTTCGTTTTGCAACACTGATATATATATATATATATATATATAACTAACTGAAAACATGCTTATAATTAAGAAACTGAAGACATAACAATTTGAAATATTTATAAGCATATCTTTGACTTTGGTCCTAACATTGTTATTCAACATACAAGACAAATTTAAATACATATACATATCTATACCAGAACAAATTCAAAATGAAAACAATAAATATACATATATTTTTAAAGTTATTGACTCATAAAATTATTATAATAAGAATTTCCCTTTCGATAATACAAAGATTTCATTCTTCATGTGTTGCAATAAAACTTTTAACGTTATTTTGTTGCATTTGACCTTATACTAATTTTTGGTCAAGAGAGTTTTGTTTTTATTATTTTTTCAATGGTTATCAATAAATCTGAAGGATATAGTTGTTATTATATTTATTTCAATCAATTTTTCCTAATATGTAAATCAATAATGTATATTATTTTTGTTCTTATTAATTGCTCGAGAATTGATTACACAGCTGACAAAAATCCTAATGATTTCAAGAAAAGTAGATTCCAAGCCGGATAGTGGGTAATACATTCATTGCTTTCGTATATACCTATAACATAAATTCAATACAATCTAAAATTAAAGTTTGTTGATAAATAAAATATTTTGGAGAGTCTGTAAGAAGAAAACAGTCAGTAAGAAGAATCACCAATTTACATATAGCTTATAAGGAAATATATTAACATTATACATTCGTGTTAATAATATCGTCGGTAAAATTTTGTAAACATAACCTACAATGTTTTATTTTTTACATATATTTGCTTCATAGTCTTAATAGTATATTACATATCTAGAGTTGTAAATAGCATTTTACATGCGAGGGAAAATTTTGCGCACGCGACGCGTAGCGTCGAGTGCAGTATCTTCACGAGCATGGAAAATGCTTTACAACGCGAGATTTGTTATATACTTTTTCTACGACTTTGTTTTAATGCCCAAACGCATATAATTACTTGAAAAAATTAGCTAATAATTATAAATTAAATGCAAATAGTTTACAAATTGTGGTAGGCTTTGCATTATTCTGTGTCAAAATGAATTGAAATATTTAATTTTTAAAAATCAAATTTTCCTTTAAATAAAAATGTTTCTTTTTATTAAAAGCGTGCGGTAATATATATATGAAAATCCATTACCGCACGCTTTGTTTTTACTTACCGCACGCTATTTGAAATAATCAATTTACATGTCATGGATAGTGTTATGTAATTTATAATTTACTGTGATAGGAGTAGAAAAAATAATTTGTATGCTGCCAGTGATGCCACGCCTGTGACAAAAACACTAAATTATTTCTAGTTAACTAGAATAGAAATAATGTAATAAATTTATTCCGGTCTAGTACTCTAAAAAACCAACAAAATTGTTCCTTATAATAATAAAAGAGCATTCGTTGCCGCAATGAAAATGTTTGTTGTTTTATTCAACAATTTCTAATAATTACGAAGGTTTTATATTAATAAATTGCTTATTGAGATAACAAAGTAACTCAATAAACTTTTTTTATTATTATAACAACCAAATTTATTGATTTGTTTCAGAGTACGTAAAGCAAGCGTGCGCCTTAAACAAATTGTACCTCATGAATCTCATTTCTCTTGTAAGTAATCTTAAGCAATGGTCGTAAATGTGTTCATTTGACAATAGTCACATGATTTTGAAAAAAATGGATGAAATATATATAATTTGGGCATTGTAGAAAATTCCCGTGCACAAAATTGTGCATAACCTATGTCATGCACATTATGGACACCATTCAGTATACATGTGGCAAAACGCCTTAGCACATATTTGTTTTTGTTGCGTTCATGCTCCATGTAGGAGCGTTGCCAAGCTTCGAATATTCACCATGGTCATTCACAACAGCGAAATAGCGAAAGTTCGTTTATTACGTCCGTTTCCCATTGCAGCCGTGGTCTATCTCGCGATTGCCCACTCCCTGGGGTCAAAACTTACATTTTTTTAATCATTCCAGACTGTGAATCGGTTCGTAAAACATGCTTAAACCAAGCAATCCTTTTGGAACGGATACAACCTATTATATCTGGACCCTCACGAAGGTCTCTAATCTCAAAGTTATATCGCGTTCTGTATCTTCCATCGTCTGTCTTAAGTGGACCAAAATGTAGCGTAAGATCTTACGAGCTTAAATACAGATAAATGTGATTCGTCATTTTGTGTAAGAGTCCATGCACTCAAAAAAATGTTACCGGTATAATTTACAAAATTGGTTTGTAAAAGTGCTAACAAAATATTTTTGTGAATTTACCAAAAAATGTTACATTTTATATAAAATTTTGTGTTGTCCATTTGCCTTTTTTTAAATCTGAAAAGCATTTGTAAACTTACCAATTGTTTTTGTGATTTGGATTAAAAACGTATAAATTCATAAATAGTTCTAAGCACAATTCATTTTCATTGTTTAAACAAAAATATTGTTAAGGTTATATCGCTTTTTTTCAATTTTAAATAATAAATCATATATACATAACAAAATAAAAATTAATTATACAAAATTTTGTAAAATTTTGTTAACAGAAAAATGACATTCTTCAATTTTTGTTGTAAAACCTAATACGAATATTGCAGATTTTTTTTTAAACTTTACAAAGAGACTTATGCAATTTAAGAAACAAACATATTTTTTACAAAAAAACAGTTTGCTGTTACAAACGTTTTATAAAATTTCATAATTGAAGTTATAACCAAAATATTAAACAGTTTCAATTTGGATGTTGTCTAAGAAAAAATTCGCAGAAATTTTTTAAAATCGTGGTAATTTAGTGGTTCATTATTGATAAATAGTGGAAGTGATAAATGATAAATTTAGCAGACATATGCTATGCACAGGTATGAGGTAAGAAATTTTAGATATTTCGATATTAAGATGCCCCTGACCGATTAAGGAGACATTGGAATTAGAGATAATGGCGGCATCTTTCCTAGTGCAGAACGAAATTGGATAATAGAGGATAACTGTAGTTTCCGAACTGCATGTCCTTAAATAAATAGAGAATAATCAAATCCAGCACAAATTTCAACAACCACTTAATCGGTGACAGGCAGTATAAAGTTAAAAGGTATCAAAACTTTTTCATTGTTTCAGATGTTTCAAAAGACATTGATGCTCATTTAAACGTTTTCCACACTCTTTCTAGAACCAGTGAGTATTGTTGTGTTGCTGATAGCTGCAAAAAATTTTTTTCAAATGTAGATAAATTTAGAAATGTAGATAAAATAATAAGCATGATAATATTTTAAATGTGAGACATTCTTCTTTAGGAAATATTAGTAGAGTAGTAAAATTGTCACTTTATCTTCGTCTAACATTCAAGATGTATCAATTGAGCAGGACTTCGAAAACAACACTTTTCCAATGTGCTCGCCCATTGTGCTCGGATTACAATTTAACAAGTTATAAGGAAAATATTGTTCAGTCTGCCGAAAAATTTGTATTGAATTTACATAGTTTACGGTTTACAATTTACATTTACATTTACATGGTAAACATTATATTTACATTTACATGGTAAAGAAAAGTACATAAGATTTAGTGTTGTACTTAATTGAAAGACTGCAAAAGTAATTTTATTGTTTAGTTTTAAGCTTATTTTTTTTTAATTATTGGATTACGCTTAGAAAGATTTTATGTAACTTTGAAATAAATAATACTTATAAACTTTAAATAACAAAATAAATAAAATATGACAAATGTTAGCAAAAAATTATGTTTTTTAGTAACGACGTCCCCATATAGAATAAATATATACATATTTATATATATATATATATATATATATATATATATATATATATATATATA
>OY856187.1:362192470-362260647 GCA_963693315.1 Diogma glabrata | reverse complement strand
TGCTGCCTAGGCAGCAAAGTACTTGCTTTGCTGCCTAGGCAGGAAAAGTGCCACTTTGCTGACTGAAATAAGTCTGCAAAATTTTATATTTGCTGTCTATCGGAGAAAAACATATTTTTTACAAAAAAACAGTTTGCTGTTACAAACGTTTTATAAAATTTCATAATTGAAGTTATAACCAAAATATTAAACAGTTTCAATTTGGATGTTGTCTAAGAAAAAATTCGCAGAAATTTTTTAAAATCGTGGTAATTTAGTGGTTCATTATTGATAAATAGTGGAAGTGATAAATGATAAATTTAGCAGACATATGCTATGCACAGGTATGAGGTAAGAAATTTTAGATATTTCGATATTAAGATGCCCCTGACCGATTAAGGAGACATTGGAATTAGAGATAATGGCGGCATCTTTCCTAGTGCAGAACGAAATTGGATAATAGAGGATAACTGTAGTTTCCGAACTGCATATCCTTAAATAAATAGAGAATAATCAAATCCAGCACAAATTTCAACAACCACTTAATCGGTGACAGGCAGTATAAAGTTAAAAGGTATCAAAACTTTTTCTTTGTTTCAGATGTTTCAAAAGACATTGATGCTCATTTAAACGTTTTCCACACTCTTTCTAGAACCAGTGAGTATTGTTGTGTTGCTGATAGCTGCAAAAAAATTTTTTCAAATGTAGATAAATTTAGAAATGTAGATAAAATAATAAGCATGATAATATTTTAAATGTGAGACATTCTTCTTTAGGAAATATTAGTAGAGTAGTAAAATTGTCACTTTATCTTCGTCTAACATTCAAGATGTATCAATTGAGCAGGACTTCGAAAACAACACTTTTCCAATGTGCTCGCCCATTGTGCTCGGATTACAATTTAACAAGTTATAAGGAAAATATTGTTCAGTCTGCCGAAAAATTTGTATTGAATTTACATAGTTTACAGTTTATAATTTACATTTACATTTACATGGTAAACATTATATTTACATTTACATGGTAAAGAAAAGTACATAAGATTTAGTGTTGTACTTAATTGAAAGACTGCAAAAGTAATTTTATTGTTTAGTTTTAAGCTTATTTTTTTTTAATTATTGGATTACGCTTGGAAAGATTTTATGTAACTTTGAAATAAATAATACTTATAAACTTTAAATAACAAAATAAATAAAATATGACAAATGTTAGCAAAAAATTATGTTTTTTAGTAACGACGTCCCCATATAGAATAAATATATACATATTTATATATATATATATATATATATATATATATATATATATATATATATATATATATATATATATATATATATATATATATATATATATATATATATATATATATATATATATATATATAATATATATATATATATATATATATATATATATATATATATATATATATATATATATATATATATATATATATATATATATATATATATATATATATATATATATATATATATATATATATATATATATATAAAAATAAATAAATTTCACAATATCTCTGATAAACTAATATTTTTAGTTTTGAGTATTTTACAAAATATTTATCAATCTAAAAAATTTTTCGGATATTATCATAATTTAATTTATAAACCTTACTATCTTTTGCTGGAAGTTAGTAAAAGAATTTGTAGTGTTCACAAATAATTTTTTTTCGTGCTGACAAAATTAATTGTATAAATGTAAATTTTACAAAAATTTTTGTGTGTTATATTTATAAAAAAATTGTAGAATGTATGTAGAATTTTATTCGTTTCACTTGGTTTTTTTTTTTGAGTGTGTTTGTGACCCATACATCACCACCGGTCTAATCAACGTCTTGTATAACTTGTGTTTGGTGTTAGTTGATACATACGGTGATCCAAAGAGAGGAGTAGAATTTCTTAATGAGTAGAAAGTTCGATTACATGTAGCGATTCGAGCTTTTATATCTTTAAGTCAACTGTTGTTTAAGTCAAGCATTGATCCCAAATATTTAAAGGATTCAACTCCCTCGATTCGTTCATCGCCGCACATCAAATCTTTCTTCTCACCCTCATTTGAAACATTCAGATGTATGGTTTTATCGTAGTTAATTTGAAGACCAATCTTTCTAGCACCACTCTCAAGCAACTTGAAAGTCTCACTCATAACAGCCTCACTTCAGCGGAGGATGACAACATCATCTGTACTGAGTTTATTGACAAGATATTGTTTTTAGTCGGGAGTTTCTTTTGTCAGCACATATATTTCAAGGTTAAATTAAATAGTATAGGAGAGATAGCATCGGCTTGTCTTAACTCGGAGTCGACTTTAAAAAAACTTTGATATTTCATTCTCTACTCGTACACAGCATTGAGAGTTCTGTACTGTCATTTTGCATAGTGATACCAGTTTACCGGGAATTCCCATTGAAACCAGAGCAGACCATAGAGTCCCTCGTTCGAGAGAGTCGTAGGCCTGCCTGAAATCAACAAAGAGTTGGTACACAGGTATGTTGAACTCTCGAAACTTTTCCAAAATCATCCTTATCGAGAAAAGTGCATCGGTGGTACCTCGGCCTTGCCAGTTGCTATACTGATATTCTCCAAACAGTTTTTCAGTAAAAGGATTGATTTTGGCTAGGAAAATGTATGAAAAGATCTTATATGCTGTGCAGAGTAGAGCGATTCCCCTGTAGTTTGCACATTGTAAGCGATTACTTTTTTTATGGATTGGTATCAGCATAGCTGAGTTCCAGTCCTGTGGCATGGTTTCAGTTCGCCAGATCATATGAACAAGCTCAAATAGTCTTAAGGATAGAGTTTCACCACCATATGTACAATCATTTCGGATGTTATATCGTCGATACCAAATACTTTATTGCGTTTTAATTTTGACAGGGCCGCTTCGAATTCCTATTTGGTTGGTTCGTCTACGTGTACTTTGCTCGTCGTCCGACTTGTTGCTCGTCACGTAAGTTGAGAAGATTCTCAAAATAAGCCGCCCAAGTATCTAACAAATTTTTAATGTCTACTTGTAGCTCCCCATCTTCGTTTTAAATATAGTTGTCCACCTAGTTTGAGGTCCCTTCTTTAAGGTTTTAACCTGTTGAAAGAAGTTACGCGATTGATGTTCCTTATTGAAGCTTTCAATAAATGTTCAACCTAGGGACAATTCGATAAAAAATGTATCAGCAGCAAAAGTAAAAGTCAGCTCGATTTGTTTATTTCCATAGCTAACAAAGGAAATGAGTAAATTCAACGAGTTAGCCTGCAAATATATGCGTATGTTTAGTGTTTACTGAAGTATATCTTCTTTGTTATTCAATCGACCATCCTTACGAATTCAAAAATCCTGTAATTTTATTACCTAAAGAACTTTAGCTGCAAATAGTTAATATCTGTAATTAAAAATTATTTATTACAGACAAACTTCGGTAGTTTATAGAAATTATTAATTATCCCAACGTCAGAGATTTTCCAAAATTTAAAGTCATATCTAATTATTGTTTTTGTTAGCACTATATCTTAAAACAATATTTATTTAATCAAAAACTTGTTCAGTGCCGTACCGACGGACTATTTCGAATTTTACTCTAAAAACAAGAGTATTCATATTTAAAGAGATTCGCTAATGATTTGCTAATTTGCTTCGGTTCGGTCCATTAAATTAAAACAAACATAAAGTAATTTATATGTGCTACAGATGAATCAACCAACGTTTTCATCTTATTAGTTATTAGTTAGTTGCTTTGTTGCGTCACCAAACAATATCAATTAATAATACATATTTCTGTCTACATAAATGACGAACATTTTTGTTTGTAAAGCTTAGTCATAGTATTGTATGTAGATGTAAAACGGTTGTTCAAACTTATGGAAGGTAGATTTATATTTCTAGTTGTAGAAAAATTGTTTTTTGAGATTATATTTAGAAATGGTTGACTTCCATTATATTTGAGATGATATGGGAAAATTTTTAATTTGTGCACGATGAAGAGTACAATCAAAAAGAAACAAGAAATAGAGAATCAGACAATTTATACTCGATCATTTGTTTGATTGGGATTATGTAAATTTGAATCAATAAGTCAACTTGTGTTTTTAATGTGGTTTAATAAATAAATATTAATGATTGTTAAAATAAAAAACCAAATGTTAAGGTTTAGTAATTTTTTGTTATAAAAATCTTAAACAAGAACCATAACTCATAAGCAAAATAAAATAGGATTGTATTCATTTATTCAGGATATATATATATATATATATATATATATATATATATATATATATATATATACATATATATGTATATATATATATATATATATATATATATATATATATATATATATATATATATATACAGGGTGATTTTTTTAACCTGAAACTTTCAAATATCTCGACCAATAAGCACTCTACGGAAAAAATGTCCATAATCAAAATTTAATCATACCACGGGGGAAACACATTAGTGCAAAAAAATAGTTCCCCACCCCCCTCTTTGCAGGTGGGCGGGGGTAACTTTGAATCTAAAATAGGAACCCCAATTTTTTATTGCAGATACGGATTCTACGGCATAAAGTACGTACGATTTGACTAAAAAAATTTGTTCGATTCATGATAGATCGCGCTGTAATCGACGAAATTCAATTTTTTCGAATTCTTTTACTAAGAACATATGCCTACGATTTTGTAATAGATTTGAAATAAAAAATATCACGTTTTCATTGTAAAAAGTTTATTAATGTAAATGGCTGGTGAATAAAAAAAGTTTAGCTTAAAATAAGTGTTCAAAATGATGGCCTTCAACTTCAATGCACTTATTATTCCGCTCTTCAAATGACTGTACACAACTGAGAAGTGTGTCTGCTTGAATTTCGGCACAAGCATTTTTGATTCGCCCAATCATATTCTCACGTGTTGTTGGTTCTTGTTTGTAAACTTTCTCTTTGAGATAGCCCAACAAGAAGAAATCTGGCGAAGTAAGATCTGGTGATCTGGCAGGCCAATTTACATCTATCATGAATCGAACAAAATTTTTTAGTCAAATTGTACGTACTTTTAGCCGTAGAATCCGTATCTGCAATAAAAATTGGGGTTCCTATTTTAGATTCAAAGTTACCCCCGCCCACCTACAAAGAGGGGGGTGGGGGATTATTTTTTTGCACTAATGTGTTTCCCCCGCGGAATGATTAAATTTTGAATAGGGACATTTTTTCCGTAGAGTGAATATTTTTCGAGATATTTGAAAGTTTCAAGTTAAAAAAATCACCCTGTATATATATATATATATATATATATATATATATATATATATATATATATATATATATATATAATATATATATATATATATATATATATATATATATATATATATATATATATATATATATATATATATATATATATATATATATATATATATATATATATATATATATATATATATATATATATATATATATATATATATGTATATATATATATATATATATATATATATATATATATATATATATATATGTATATATATATATATGTATATATATATATATATATATAATTATATATATATATATATTAAGCTTGCCAGATCGCCCGGCTAAAACCGGACTCGCCCGGCTTTTTTTGGTAAAACTCGGCTGAAAAATCGCCCGGTCCGGACGCCCGGATTTCTAAAATAAAAACGGAAATCGCCCGGATTTTTCCAAACTTTGTTCATTGAAAAAAAATATATGTATAATTTTTAATTCGTTTTATAGTCAAAATTTCAATAATCTCTATCTTTCTTATTCAAATATGTTTCACAAGTTAAATCGTGTTATTTTCAATGTTTCATATGAAAATATATAAACAATTGACATCATTTCAACGTTTTATAATTTATATATTGTGCTCTCGTTCGTTCAATCGTTTGCTGCAAATCGTGGAGTTTGGTTTAGTTATCCCAGCGGCCAATACGACAACTGAGCGCGTATTTTCTCACATCAATGACATTTGGACAAAAGAAAAAGGCAAATTGACACTGGAAAACGTTCGGGCACAATTGATGGTAAAATTCAACTGGAGGGAGACATGTTCAGAGTTTTATGCAAAAATAAAAGATGATGCTGGTTTCCTCCAAAAAGTTGCTGGAAGTAAAAAATACAAAATGAGAGCTGATAGTTTGTTTGGTACTTAAGAGAGTGGACAGTCGAGAGTGGACAGTGGACTTCGATGAAGATTGATTGAATACAATGTTGACAATTTAAGCATAGAACTCTTTCTGTAATAAACAGAATTAAAAATACCAAAGAATTAAAAATATTATTAAGAGCATCTATTTCAACATTTCAAAGCAATAAAGAGTTTTTAAAGGTTATTTATGAAAAAACATAGTCTTTTTGGTTACTTCTTTTCTATGCGATTTTTAAAAATTTTGTATTTTGCCCGGATTTCGCCCGGCTTTTCAAATGGAAATTTTGACACTTGCCGCCCGGATTTTGCCCGGATTTATAAAAAAACCGCCCGGATTTTCCGGCCCGGAATACTTCCAAAAAAAATCTGGCAAGCTTAATATATATATATATATATATATATATATATATATATATATATATATATATATATATATATATATATATATATATATATATATATATATATATATATATATATATATATATATATATATATATATATATATATATATATATATAATATATATATTGGATAATATTCAGGATATATATATATATATATATATATATATATATATATATATATATATATATATATATATATATATATATATATATATATATATATATATCACGGTACGCCTACGATGAATTTAAATAAAAAGTCAACCAACATGAAATATTTTTTCATAGCAGTCTTCTTTGGGTCGCATAGAACAAAACTCAACCGTTTTTGAAATCGGTTGCCGTTGGGGATTTCGAAATATCTCGCAAAAACGGATTTTTGACCGATTTTACCTCAATTTCGCAACTTAGGCTTAGAAAAAAACGATATTTTAATTTATTTATAGAATATATTTATAGAATACAGTATTGAGTCGTTTATCTGCTTGAGTTTGACAGAAGATAATACACAATTTGAAGAGGATTATTTTATTTGCATATATAATGTAAGCTTTCTTTTGATTTTTAATTTATATAGTTTTTGTTGTTTTTTGTGTCACATTTTTTTTTTATTTAACGTTTAAATTGTTTTTATTATAAATACTTTGTGATATAAGAATAAGATATTTCCCAGTTCACGTTTATTTTTTTGAAATAGTCCAATCATTTCCGTGCAAATAATTTTACACTTTGTAAGAAAAAACAAAACTTTAGTACACTAAGAAAACCAATATGTGTTTTATATCTGGTATCAATTATTAGGTACATTATTTGAACTGACATCCGAGGCCGACTAATGGCATTTGACATCTGACATCTGGCATCATGCATCTGGCAAAACAACACAATAGAATATTTTTCGATAAAATACTCTTTAGAGAAAATAGTTTCACTAAAAGAATATAAAAACACCTAAATCAACAAAAGAAAATATAACACAACCAAAGTAAACACGTAATAGAAGGATTTGTTTATCCTATAAGAAAGTAAACGCAATCTATTAGAGAAAATGTAAATAAACAAATTACAAAGAATAGATCTCACACCTATGTGTCAATACTTGAAGATCGTGTCATTATTTTTTTGTTGATAAAGAAAGGTTGTGCTCTAGAATTTAGTAGAAATATCGGGCTTATTTTTTCTAGCTAGTATATATTAGAGGTCGTGTTAGGGATAGAGACCAGTATAAAATTGTCAGCGATAGAATTGAGTATAAATTTAGCAGTGGTATAAGCGAGTTAAAAATTATAAATGACACAAGTTCGTCAAAATAAATTTTCAGAGATTATTATAAGTGTAATAGAGTTTTTATAAGTAAGAATTATCGTGAATACAAGCACAATTAAGGGGAATACTAGTAGGATAGGTATTGTTATAAGAAATAAAATCTTGAACGAATAAAAATTATGACGTATAGAATATTCATTGTTTTAATTTTCTGATTTAGTGATCGAACCAAAAATTAGTAACTCGGCCAAGAAACATGACAGCATCTAGTATCTAGTATCTTATAACCGGACCTGGTATCTGGTATTCGGTATCTGGTACTTCATTTCTGGTATCTTATATTTTGTAGCTGGTATATGGTATGTGGTATCTGCTATGTGGTATATTGTAGTTGATAGCTGGTATTTGGTATCTGGTATCCATTGTCCATACAACTTTTCTAAATTAAATTTATCTTTTTAATTTTTTCTAAGATCTATGTACGTCTTGCTGTATTATAAATATTTTTGATGGTTATTGAAGTTTCGTTTAAAAATACTTGGTTCTGAATGGAATCCCACTCAGGGTCAGCAGTTACTCAGTTTTTTCAGTCACTTCACTCAACACCATATCAAAGTAGCTTGAGAAAACTAACAAAAAATCATAACACATTCATTTAAAAACATTAACCAATTTTTAATAGTAATTTAATGAAAAATCAAATTTCTGAAATTTTAGAAAACAACAAACAAGAACAATGTAAAACTCGCACAGAATACTAATATCTACTGGTATACGAATTTAAAGCACTTTTTTTTAAAGCACTTATAGCTAGCTACACACGTGTTGATACTGGATAACATTATTAGCATAACAAACTAACAAAGTACTCTCGTTATCCAAAACATTAGCGCTGACAGCTATATAATTTAAGTCATTACTACAGACATGTCGCAGACGAAACTATAAACCCAATTCCAAATCCGCTACTGACAACTTAACTTAAAACAAAAGATTACAATCAACATTTGAATAATTTAAAACTGCAGAATCTAATGTTTATTTATATTGGCAGCTTCTGTTCAATAATACAATTCTTATTTCGATATGAAATTTAATATCCAAATTAAACTCCAAATAAAAGTAATCTCATTTTAATTTATTGTTTAACAAACGTGAATTTGTATATCGCGTTCTATGAATTGATATGTGATTATCTAACAACATCAACAATGTTAAATGAAATTAACAGGAACAAAAACAATATTTTGTTACAAAGATTTATTTTTTTAAAATCTTGTTTTGTTTTTGCTTAAATAAACTTTTCTCGTTGTGTAGTATTGCACATTCGAATATTATTCTAACCATTTACACGAATCACGAACTCATATGTACGTGTAATTGAAATTATTCAACAGATTTGAAGTTGTTTTAGGAAGTAAAATTGTGATAAGCTTGGTACACAGATTTAGGCGTGTCGGTCGATCGATATTTATCTTTTACGATTTTAGTATTTTGAAAATTTGTATCGAATTCTTTATGGAATTTACAGCTGTGATATTAAGCGCCTAAAGATCTTAAATCAAGGACGAATACAACATTTAAGTGAGATCCAATATGTAAAATAAAATTGAAACATTCGACTAGTGCTGCAAGTCACACAGTTGTCTTACAATAACAACTCAATATAAACGTAGGTATGTATTTTAAGGATATTATTAAAAAATCAAAAGTTGTCCCTTTAACATCATTTGTCTCCAATATGTCTACTGAAATCATATTTTTACAACCCATACATTTCACTCACATCAATAATAATCATATCATGCACATGGTAGCAAAATAATTTGAAGTTGTTACACGTGTGCAAATAGAATAATAAATCAACTACAAAATTTGTTGGATGATTTGATTTCTTGTTCGCATGAATGGATTTACAATAGAAGATCCATAAATTTCAAATATTTGGGCGGTGCCGATACTAAAACAAAAAAAAATGAATTTTTATTTTAACATTTTGAAATTCAATCCGTTTCTTGTAACAGTTTAAGTATCAGTATTTCTTTTATGTTTTTGTTCACCCAGGAAAACGTCAATAACCCTATTTTGTTTTCTGTTCAGAAAGATATTGTTTTTGTTGTTTTAAATTTCGGAAGTATACAGTTTTACGTCACCATCATAATATATGGAAAATATATTTTTGATATTTTAATATATGAGGAAGTGCAAAAGCATAACATGCGGGTTTTGTAAGATTTAGTAAACAATAAGAAAAAGATGTCCAATTTTTATCGATTTGTATTGATCAGTATTATAAATTATATGATTAGGAAAAAAATGAACGTGAGACAAACAATGGATTTTTGAATACCATATCGGCGCAAGTGATCGGTCGTGTTTTAAACATATAAAGAAATTTTAACAATACAAACTTACGTGATTTTGAACGTTACAAAAGACTTCCTTTGGGGTGCAAAAACAATTAACAATAGAATGTTTTTATGAAATAACCCTTTCAATTAATTTACAATTATTATTTTCTCACTACAACAGATATCAATGTAATCTTACGGAAGTTAAGTGACAAGAAGCATGAGAAAAAATTTGTAAAATGAAAAGAATGTTTCAATTCAACATGTTTGTTTTCATCCATAATGTGTTTGTCATATGTTGGCGGTTGTTCTAACGTCTATCGTTTATGACAACAACTACATATTTTAAAATTATTTGGTATGGTATTTTTTTAATGTCAGAATAGTAATTTCGCAAAAACATTTTAATTACTTAAAAAATATATATTTCAAAACTAAAACTTTACGCAAATAAAAATTGTAGATATTTCGCCAAGTACCGCCAGTTGACTTAAAATAAGACGTGTTGATCGTTTGTTCGGCAAACGGCGTCGGGTGAACAAATGATTAAATTAAAGATTTATCAACTATGAATATGTAGCCGTGGGCAGAACAAGTCTCCACATATTTTTTGCATAGCATTGTAGTATACAAAATAAAGTTCGTCGTATTACAAAATATTGAAGCTTATTTTTTAGGTAGATTTCAGATAAAAATCTACCTATTGCAATGTCCGTCATCTCGGAATTTCGGAAAAATTTTGGTGCCAAACGACTATAAATGATAAGCGGAGACGGAAAAACAAAAAATTATACACATAAATAATTTGTATAAAATCGAATTCATACAAAATATAGATAGTCTTATATGAGTGTAAACTCGGTGACATATTTCAATAAATAAATAAAAACATCAGTGGCGCCCAACCGCCGGTTCGCGAAAAAATCTTGGCACAAAAATTCATTGAACGTGGTCATAAAGAATTTTCCAAATGCATGAATTTTAAAATGGGATGTAATCTTCTCTTAACGGAAATTAATACTTTTCAAACAGGTGATTTTGGACGGAGTGTGAATAGTGTGAGTAGTGTGTAGTGTAATACTGCCGTGCTAAGCACAAAAGTGGTAACTTGTATTTTTGACATTTCGAGATTTAACAATTTTTAATTTTCAATTTTCACAGTCAAACTTATCAAAACTATATTTATAGTCAAAAAAATTATAGTCAAAACAGTTTTTATTTTTATTTTTGACTTTTTATTTTTTTTCGCAAAAGTTTTGAGTTTTGTTTTTTTCGTTGTTTGATAATTTTTGATTATAATTTATGTGTATTGTAGGTGTGACGTAGTGAGAACGTTAATTAACTCTTTGGTGGATTTAATATGTTATTAAAACCAACTTAAATAAAACTGTTCCGAAATTGCATTGATACAGTTGTTTCGGATAATGTATTTAATTTGGTTTGATAATTTTTTTGAATTATTATTCTGTTTCTAATTAAATTTTTTATTTAAATTTTTCATCTAATTTTATTTGTACACAAAACTGTCTGACCCCGAAATCTACCTATTTCTAGCTGATATACCTGCCGCTGGACTTTTTAATATTAAAATCACTATAAATCATCACCAAACTTTGTATGGCCTTGGAAATTAAAAATATTGGAAAAATAATCTAACAGTTAACGTTTTAAATCAAAATCACTGTTTGGCGTTACTGGCAAACAACTTGTTGCAATTTACAGAATCGATTCTGATCTACAAATTTTAACATTCTTTTATTCCGTTGTTCAAAATATGTTAAACGGTTGTAAATGTGTATGCTTGAATGATGATTGATAAAGAACCCATTGAAATGAAAGTATAAAAACAGAAGTCAAACTACAACCATATTGATCGGAGCAATTATATTAAACATTTTACGTTCGTCATTACTTGAATTACAAAAACTATGACAAACATCCAATTAAAAAAAATTATGAATTAAAAAAAACTTTAACAATGCCATGCTGTTATGCGCCGTAATGCACGCGTGCTTCGTTATTTTTCTTCATTTAACAACCCAAATTGATGTCTTAATTTTTTATACTTATTTTGTATTTCCATTCTTTTCTTCTCAGCGATGAACTGACGTGCAAGTTTTTTCTTTATTTGTTGAAATGTGATGAAAAAATCAAAGGCAAAATTAAATCAAGTTGAAAATTATCGGAAATATTATTGTAATTGTGAAAGGAACTAAGGAGTTCATACATTAGTTAATGGATTTTTGATCTTCCATTGAAGAGTTAAATCGAATAAATTGTGCATGTTGAAGTTTAAACTTTATATGAAAAGTAAGTGTGTAAGGTAATAGATATGCATACTGAGGAGGGTATACAGGTAACGCGTATATACAAACATAAGAGAAAGAAGTGCACTGATAATGTTTCCACCAGTATGAAAGATACTTTAAATTCTTGTACGAGTTTTGCTGTCTATATATAAAATTTTAAAATTTATTTGGTTTACACAGGAAAAGAGACGACTGGATCAGGACCTAAAATATTCTACTTTATTGCCGTCCTACCTGACTGACAGAATTAGGTTGGTGCATTGGAGCTAGAGTGACTACTGCTTATACTAAATGCTATATCAAGAGACATTGGTACCTTAAACCAAATGCAACTTACGTGTCTGTTCTTCATGTTAGAGGCAGTTTTGGGCGGTCGGCTTGAAGCGGGCATCTGTCGTGGATCAAGCAGCTTATTGTATGAACGTTGAAAAGGGTTTTTCTGAAAGCCTGAAGACCCATTCACGAAAGTTTGGGTTTGTTGAAGGTATTAAATGACGGGAGAACGAAAAATCAAATCGATCATGTCATGATCTCTAAACGACACTCTACAAGTGTAACTGACATTCAATTACACATAGGCGCTGATGTGGTCTCCAATCATATGCTTTTCATCTTTTATTACAAGAGAAAGTTGTCATCTCCATTCAATAGACAAACACACTGCACAGAAGACCGTGCTGTAATGACCGAATGTAATAGCCATTAAAAATGAAAGCGACGAACTTACAACAAATGAATGCGTGATGTGCTGGACGAATAGCGCTCCCTCATACAAGACCTATTGAACAGGACGAATTAAGTTCATCCTAAATTCGAGCAATTTGAGATTTTTGTCCCTTCCTCGTAGAACTAATTAAAAATGGAGGAACAGCTTTTGTCTCTCGTATATGCGGTCTGATATTTGCAATCTGAGTCCAAGAAGAACTACCCAGTGTTGAATGGAAAACAGCTTTAATTGTTCCGCTACATAAGAAAGGTGAATAAAATATTCGCTAATGTTGTCCTTGCTCGACTCATCGCGTTTGCCGAATCTATCATCAGTGACTATCAACGTGGTTTTCGCCGCAACCGTTCAACCACAGATCAATGCTTTATACGTGTTAAGAAGACGATCCTGGCAATATGTTGGAAATGCAGTGCAATATCAGCATTCACCAGTTCTATAGCGTTAATCTCATAGTAAGCATATATGAATTATGATAGTTTCATTTGCGAAAACCTTAGGTATACGCGCTCATTTATTACCAAGGTTAAACGTATATTACCAAGGAAAAATTTGTATCTCTGTATAAACTCACAACATCGGGATCGAATTGCAGTATAGTAATCGAAGGATGAGTTTCTGACCTTTTTGAGATAATATCGACCAGGCAATGGATTCGCACCCGTACTATTTAATTTGGCGCTTGAGTACACGATAAGAAAACCGAATCGAAACATAAAACTTAACAAATCTAGTCAATTTCTTGTCTATCTTTTGTCAATTTCTTGTCTATGCACGCGACTGATCCATACGTTATCACCCAAGTAGGTTTTGCCAGACAATGACATACGGCCAAGCACTGGTCCATTAATGGTTAACAGTACTTGGCTATTGTTACTGGGCCAATACTAGAACCAATCATCGGCCGATCTATGGTTTACAGAAAATAGCCAGTATATTGTTACCTTTGAATGGCCAAGCACTGGCCCATGAATGGTAAATATTACTTGGCTATTGTTATTGGGCCAGTACTGTAGCCATGCATTTGCCGATCTGTCATTTTTTTTAAATTTCACTAGAGTATTATCCCTTTTAGAAATACATAGTTTGAAAAATTTCACATATATTTTAGTTATCGCCTTGTCGGTTGAAAGACTATGGTAATATAGAAAAGGTTGGTATATGTTTTAATTTATTTTCATTTCTATTTTATTTAAATTATTTTGTAAATAATTTATTTAAATTTATGTATAAAAAATATTATTTTATATTTTTTTTAATGGCGGATCAGGGCGGAGTTTGCTATTACTCAGCCATTCCTGCAACTGAACCAGTTGTATGGGGAGTTTTGAATTTTTTCCGTCATTTTTATTTTATTTTTAATTAGTTTGTATTTAATTTATTTAAATTTACATATGATAATAATGTATATTTTTTTTAACGGCCCAGTCAGGGTTGCCAGTATTTGGCCCAAGAATGGCAACCATTTATTGTCCGAAGTTATCATCCAGTAAAATTATGTTAATGGCCCAGTCGTGGTTGCCAGTACTCGCCCATTGCTGCATTACTGGCTGCCAGTAATGGACCATTACTGGACCAGTTGTACAACCTTGTATGGGCACTGGTCACTATCACAATATGCAACTTAAACTACTTTAGGCTAGCTGAGTACACAAACAAATAATAATTGCATTCCTTTGTTTCGTTTTATTTGTATGAAACTAAATTTCCAGGCTACTTCATATAAATAATATTTAAAAAATGAAATGGAAAATGACTAATATCAGAATCTAATCAAATCAAATACGATAAAAAAAAAATTATATATAATTATATAATTATATATTGTAAAAAAAATTTATATATTCCTCGGTTGAGAAGGCTAACATAGACCTCGAACATTATTTCCCTCGGCGCTACGCGCCTCAGGTTATAAAATTTATCGGTCAATAATAGCTTACTTCTCAACATTGTTATATAATGTACTATTTTTAACTACTAACACTAATTATCATATTTGCTCTGATTAGATTTTGATATTAGTCATTTTCCATTTCATTTTTGAAATATCTTAAAATATCAAGTAGCCTGGAAGTATAGTTTCATACAAATAAATCGAAACAAAGGAATGCAATTTTTATTTGTTTGTTTTTTTGTTCATTTCAATTATAAATAAAAGAAAATTTGTCATTATTAACCTAGGTAATTTTACTTCGGTTTTGAAAAAACCTAAGCATTGCATTCATGAGCCAAAAGTGAAATTCTTACCCCCACCTTTTTTGGCATTTCTGGACGTTTTAGGACCTACTGATTCTAAAAAAGCAAAAAAAAAATGTATGTCTGTCTGCTGGCCGGCCGTCACAACCGACGAAATTAGAAAACCGCTGGACGGATTTTAAAAATTTTCTAAAAATAGGTTTACTCAATAAGAAGAGCCGAAAGGACGATGTGTTCGATAACTGTACTGGAAGTGTGTCAAAAAAAATCGTCAAGTGTGTCAAAACAAGAATATTTGTATATTTTTTGCTTAAAAAACGTTTATTTTAAGTGATTGCGAATAGAAACATTGAATTTGAAAAAATTTTGATGGTCGGGATTGGTATGTGAGACCAAAAACTAGATTATTGCATTATAAGTTTGTCAAAAAAATATTGTCAAGTGTGTCAAAAGTAAGATTTTGATTTATTTTTTACCCAATTTTTTGGAAAAAATAAAATTAATTGTTTGTATGACATGAAATTTTATTATTATTATAGAGAATTATGGCATTATAAGTTTGTCAAAAAAATGTTGTCAAGTGTGTCAAAAGAAAGATTTTGATTTATATTTTTACCCAATTTTTTGGAAAAAAACAGAGAGTGTGCTTAAGACCGCACGGCAGAAGTGAAAACTTCATTGGCAATCGCAATCAATTGATATCGTATTAGTAGTATTTGGATCGTATTAGTAGAATAAATGAGAAACAAGTCAGAACGAAAAACCGCTAACTACACACACTAACCTCACAATGTAAACCAAATAATTGTCAAAATAGCACTCATATGCCAATAGCAGGGACTAAAGTTCGCGTTGTTGTCACACCCATAGATCAACAAGTTTAAATTTTACAAATCTTCCTGCGGAGAGCTAAGCGAATTCATTGTTATTAATGCGCATTGTTGCCGTTTTCATATCACTATCGGCCACCATTTTTAATTATTTTATTTATCATGATTCAATCGATCATATCGATTTAAAGCTCACAATTACGAGACGGAAATCGCATAAATTCTATACAAAGAAGCATAGCTTATGTATGATTAAACATGGATGGCAATCATGATGATTGCCATCCATGTTTAATCATACATAAGCTATGCTTCTTTGTATAGAATGTATGCGATTTCCGTCTCGTAATTGTGAGATTTAAATCGATATAATCGATTTTATCAAGTATCAAGTTACAAGTATTAAGTCTTCACTTAATTTTAGAAACATTTATTACATACAGTTCCAAACCGACAACATATTTAATGAAGATGATAAAATTCCAATACGTATAATTTTAATATACAAATGTAATTTCAGCCTTCAGGTTATACTATCTTTCTTACGTTATTTTTAAGTTCATAAAACTTATGTTCAACAAAAAACATTGATTAAAGCAAACTACCGTTTAAAACGATAGTTAAATAAAAAGCAAAAAATTAAGCGTACACAACAACTTCATAAATTTTCATAATGATTAATGTATTAATGCATAAAGGATAAACAGCCATACATACTTTCAATTTTATATATATTCAATATTTATTTAGCATGATGACTCGAATGCAACTTTAAAAAACTGCGTTATAGATCAATTTTTTAAAATTTGTATATAGAAGTTTTTATTATTTTTATGAATTCATTAATAAAAAAAAATAATTTTAATAGTATTTAATAAAAATTAAAAAAATAAAATAAAATGAATAAAAAAACACCTGCAGTTGAACTCAGTACCTACACCACATCAGTCGAGCACGATATCCAGAACGCAATTACGTCAACGTAATAACGTTAAGAAATGATAGATAGATTATTATTTATTTTATTTTTAGCCTTTCGTTTTTTAGCATGACGGATCAGTTTAATTAGCGAAAATCCGGGTAGCGAAAATCCGAAATTCTACGTCCACGCCGTGCTACCTGGGTAACGCTAACAGAATTAGGTTGGTGTAGTTGAGAGGGGCAGAGTAAATACTGCTTATACTCAATGATTCTGCACCATGGCGAGTCATTGGCGCCATAAAACCAATGCAACTCAAGCGTCTGTTCTCCATGTTAGGGGCGGCTTGGAGCGGGCGTCTGTCTTGGATCAAGCGGCTCGCTATATAAATGTGTAGAAAGCGTCTGTTCTCCATGTTAGGGGCGGCTTGCAGCGGGCGTCTGACTTGGATCAAGCGGCTCGCTATATAAACGTGTAAAAAGGTTGTTTCTGGTGACCTTAAGATGCAGAACGAACCCATTCACGAAAATTTGGGTTGGGCGAAGGGCTAACACCCCATTTCCGTAAAAAAATTATTGTCATGAATTCTGTACACAGGCCTCGGAATATCTCGGAATCATTATTGGAACGACCTCGGAAACTGTACCCGGACTACGATTTAAAAATGGGAACCTGGAACGTGCTAAGCCTCAGAAGACCAGGAGATCTCCTAAAACTCACACAACAAGTCGAGAGCTACACACTAGATATAGTGGCATTACAAGAGCTAAGATGGCCAGGTAGTGGAATCCATGAAACAGCGAAAGGATACACTCTTTATTATTGCGGTCATCAAAACGGAGGAGAATTTGGAGTTGGCTTTCTTATACACCGTCGCGTGAATCAGCATGTTATCGACTTCTGCCCAATTAATATGCGGTTATGCACACTGAGAATCCGCACGCAAAAATTCAATGTAACGATCGTCAATGTTCATGCACCTACTGAAGATAAAGCAGATGATATTAAAGACCTGTTCTTCCTAGAACTCGAAGAAGTCATCAATAAAATCCCGCGGCACGATATAAAAATCGTGGTAGGTGACTTTAATGCTCAAATCGGTAGGATTGCAGAACTTAAAACACATATCGGCCCTAACAGCTTGCATCATACCAGCAACAATAACGGTTTTCGCGCAGCCGAGCTGGCTATGATGTATGATCTAGTAATTTCCAGCACTTTCTTCCCTCACAAGAGAATCCACAAGGCAACGTGGAAATCAAATGACGGAAGAACGGAAAATCAAATCGATCACGTCATGATTTCTAAGAGACACTCCACAAGTCGAACTGACGTTCGATCATACAGAGGTGCTGATATGGACACTGATCATATGCTTGTCATCTTTAAATACAAGTGCAAATTATCATCTACATTTAATAGACAAGCAAAAAAGACCGTGCGCTGGAACGTCGATGCATTTAAACATCCGGAAACGCTGAACAGATATCAGGAAATTGTAACGCAAAGCATAGAAAAGCATGACATCTCTTCTGAGATGCCATTTAACATACAAGAAGAATGGCAAACGCTTCAATCAACCATTATAGCCGCAGCACAAACTACAATCGGAAAGCGGCCACCGAAATCACACAACGAATGGTTTGACGACGAGTGCCGCCAATCCGTTGAAAATAAACAAAAACTGCGAGAAAAATGGTTAACAAGGAACACCCGAAGCTCCCAATCTGATTATCTATGCGCCAGGAAAGTCTCAGCAAAACTTCTACGTAAAAAGAAACGCGAACACATGAAGAGCTGCATTGAAGACATCAACCAACATGCGGCCAGCGGAAATTCAAAAGAGTGCTTTGCCAATGCAAGGAATCTGACAAAAGATTTCCACCCAAGATCTACAGCCATCAAAAATGAAAATAATGAACTTACAACAAGTGAACGTGATGTGCTGGCAGTGTGGCGATCCCACTTTCAAGACCTATTGAATAGGACGAATGAAGTTCATCCTATTCGAGCAATTGCTCCATCAACTGAGGAGATTTTTGTCCCTTACCCAGCAATAGAGGAAGTGGAAGCTGCAATTAAAAAACTGAAAAATGGCAAATCACCAGGTTTCGATGGAATTCCCGCTGAACTTTTGAAAAATGGAGGAGCAGCTCTGGTCTCACGTATATACGATCTGATTCTTGCAATCTGGGACCAAGAAGAACTACCTGCTGGATGGAAAACAGCTCTCATTGTTCCGCTACATAAGAAAGGTGACCGTCTAAAGTGTGAAAATTATCGTGGCATCGCACTGTTGAACACTGCATATAAAATACTAGCTAATGTTGTACTTGCTCGACTCATCCCGTTCGCCGAATCTATCATCGGTGACTATCAGTGTGGTTTTCGTCCCAACCGCTCAACCACAGATCAATGTTTTACATTAAGGATGATTCTGGAAAAATGTTGGGAGTACAACATCAGCATTCACCAGCTCTACGTTGATTTCAGGCAAGCATATGATAGTATCATCCGCGACAACCTCTGGTCCGCACTCATATGCCTTGGTATCCCAGAGAAACTTGTTTCTCTGTGCAAACTCACAACATCGGGATCAAATTGTAGAATAGTAATCGAAGGGTCAGTTTCGGATCCTTTCGATATAACATCAGGTGTTCGACAAGGTGATGCACTCGCGCCTGTACTGTTTAATTTGGCGCTAGAGTACGCGATAAGAAAAAGCCGAATTGAGACGCAAAACTGCATATATAATAAATCTAGTCAAGTTCTTGGCTACGCAGATGATATTGTGCTTCTCGGACGTAGAACGAGCGATATTAAAGATAGTCTCTCTCAGCTTGAAAGAAATGCTAAACGACTTGGATTATGCATCAACACCGGCAAGACTAAAGTGCTAACAACATCTAAGAACATACCTCCCGGAAATCTGGATACTGGCGACTACGAAGTGGAACGCGTGGAAAACTTCAAATACCTCGGGTCTGTAATAACATCGTCAAATGACATGCAGGCAGATATCAAAGCCCGTGTCTCTGCCGCATACAGAGTTTTCTACGCATACTCAAAACTTCTGCGATCAAAACATCTTTCGCGGTCGTGTAAACTCACACTTTACAAAACATTAATTCGACCTGTGCTTACATTTGGAAGTGAAAGCTGGACACTGACTTCCTCCGATTGTAGAATTTTATCAACATTCGAGAGGAAGGTCATACGAACAATTTATGGTCCATGTAAAGTTGCTGAAAATCAGTATAGAATCCGAATGAATCACGAAATCAGACAGCTTCTTGGAGGCTGCGATGTAATCGGATTCATTAAATCTAACCGGATCAGATGGTTTGGTCATGTAGAAAGGGCTCCATTAGAAAGAATGATAAAAAAAGCGTCCCAACAACAACCAGCTGGTGTTCGTCGAAGAGGAAGACCTAGACAACGCTGGCGTGATGACATCATCCAAGACCTTCGTGATATAGGATGTCGAAACTGGGGTCAACTGGTCATGGAACGAGATGATTGGAAGCTGGTGGCACAGACGGCAAAATCCCTTCATGGGATGTAAACGCCAGAGAGAGAGAGATCAGTTTAATTTACTACCTACGAAAAAATCTGTGTGTGGTGCGCCTAAAGAAGTTTTCACTTCAAAAATAAAATTAATTATTTGTATGACATGAAATTTTATTATTACAGGTTTTGCAATCCAAATTCAATATTTTGCAAATCAAATTCAACATTTTGCAATTCACATTCAATTTTTACATTTCAAATTCAAGATTTTGCAAATCAAATTCAATATTTTGCAAATCAAATTCAATTTTTTGCAAATCAAATTGAGGAGCATAAAATTGAATTTGATTTGCAAAAAGTTGAATATGATTTGCAAAATATTGAATTTGATTTGCAAAAAGTTGAATTTGATTTGAAAAATGTTGAATTTGATTTGCAAAAGTTGAATTTGATTTGCAAAATGTTGAATTTGGACTGCAAAACCTGTATTATAGAGAATTATGACATTATAAGTTTGCCAAAAAAATGTTGTCAAGTGTGTCAAAAGAAAGATTTTGATTTATATTTTTACCCAATTTTTTGGAAAAAATAAAATTAATTATTTGTATGACATGAAATTTTATTATTATTATAGAGAATTATGGCATCATAAGTTTGTCAAAAAACTGTTGTCAACTGTGTCAAAAGAAAGACTTTGATTTATATTTTTACCCAATTTTTTGGAAAAAATAAAATTAATTATTTGTATGACATGAAATTTTATTATTACAGGTTTTGCAGTTCAAATTCAATATTTTGCAAATCAAATTCAACATTTTGCAATTCACATTCAATTTTTTGCAAATCAAATTCAATTTTTTGCAAATCAAATTGAATAGCAAAAAATTGAATTTGATTTGCAAAAAGTTGAATATGATTTGCAAACTATTGAATTTGATTTGCAAAAAGTTGAATTTGATTTGAAAAAAGTTGAATTTGATTTGCAAAAGTTGAATTTGATTTGCAAAATGTTGAATTTGGACTGCCAAACCTGTATTATAGAGATTTAAAACATTGTAAGTTTGTCAAAAAAATGTTGTCAATGTGTGAAAAGAAAGATTTTGGTTTATTTTTTTACCCAATTTTTTGGAAAAAATAAAATTAATTATTTGTATAACATGAAATTTTATTATTATTATAGAGAATTATGACATCATAAGTTTGTCAAAGAAATAATGTCAAGTGTGTCAATGATTTTCATTTCTTTTTAGAAAATAATAAAATTAATTATTTGAATGAAATGAAATGTAATGATCATGATTGTTATATATTGAAACCTTAATAAAGTCCCTGATTAAGCTAACTAATTTAAGAGATATAATTATGTAATTAAAATAAGAGAATGAGAAAACATACATGTAATTGATATGTAAATTTATTATTGATACTAAACTTTCTTTTCTGTGTCAATAACATACAATATACTAGCCTGTGGTAATTCTCTTCAAACTCCACGCTGACTTGAATGCTGACAACTACTTTAATGCTTTTCCCTGTCACTGAACAAAAATCATCATTACTTTTTAATATAGGTAAATATTTAAATAAACTATTATACTTAACTAGATCTATGATACTCGCGCAAGCGCCTATGTCTATCTCCATCTTTGATTTTCTACTATTAACTCCATTTCAGCCGGATTATTCCGTAGACTCACGCCATTGATCCCTTGAACTCCTCTTCTAAATCGGTTTTGAGAACATACTTTTGATGTGTGTCCGTACTTGTGACAAATGAAACATTGCCAATGTTTAGTATGACATGTGTCCTGTCTATGAGGTCCACCACACCTGGAACATCTCACTGGAAATCTATATGTATTATGAGAACTAACTTGTTCCATTACCTCTCATACTGTGATTGTTGTTAAAACGACCTCTAAAATTTGAACTTTTCGCTCTTCCTTGAGATGGCGATCTATTGTATCTCGACTTATTAACAAAGTTTTGCGGTATAGGATTAATATTTCTAGTTTCCTTTTCTGACATCTCCATACTCAATGTTATACTACAATAATCTTCAAATTTTGCATCATCCTTTCTAAGTAACGCGTGCTGTATAGCTTCCTTACGCAACCCTACGATAAACTTATCTGACAGTGCGTCATCCAAAAAACTACCAAAATCACATGTTTGTGCTAGTGATTTTAGCTTAATTATAAAATCAGATACTCTTTCACCTTCTAGCTGATTAGCTTTAGAAAATTTAAAGCGTTCTGCTCGCTTATTTGATGCAGGTGCAAAATGCTTCCTTAAAATTTGTATAATTTCGACATACTTCTTTTTGCTTGGTGTCTCAGGAATTATTAGTGATTTCAGGATTTTATATGCTTCACCTCCAATTATTGTTAAGAACAATGAAACTTTAATTTCTTCGTCTACAATTTTATTAGCTTTAAAAAAATGTTCCGTTCTTTCCTGATAGGATTCAAAATCTTCGCCCGGTATAAATTGCTCTATATTTCCTATCAGACTCGACACTATTTACTTTAATTTAATTAAACTTGCTTTATCACAATTAAAATTATTTCCAATTTATTATTTAATAAATTTCGTTATTAATTTCTTAATAATCTTTCACTTAATAATTCTTTTAAAATTTTACCTTATAATCCCATCTCGTCGCCACTGTTATGTTTTAATTAAATAAAACACATAATAATATAATTCTGAATATTTTTATTGATGTTGTTACTTCAACGATCAGCAATAGAAAAGAAAGCTTGTTGTTGTTATCAATAATAAATTTACATTTCAATTACATGTATGTTTTCTCTTGTAGAAAAAGAAATCAACCCTTTGCTAGGACGAGCATGGTTAGATGTACTAATACCACAATGGAGAAAACAATTAATAAATATTAATAAAATACAAATAGACCATTTAAATACTTCTGAAAAAGGTAAAATGTCCAACTTTGAATTACAAAAAAATAAATTTTTAGAAGATATTAAAGTTAGTTACCCTAATATTGTTTCGAATAAGGTTGATCAGGTGATAAGTGGTTATACGGTCGATATACATTTAGAAAAAAACGCAGTTCAAATTTTCCACAAAGCGTACGTTGTGCCATTTAAGTTACGTGAAAAAGTGGAATTGAGATTGATAGGTTGTGTTAGTTAAAAATTTTAGTGCCAGTGAAATATAGTAATTGGGCCAGCCCAATCGTAGTTGTACCAAAAGCAAATGGGGATATCAGAATTTGCATGGATTGCAAAGTTACAATAAATAAATACATAAAATCGGACCATTATCATTACCACGCATGGATGATATTTTTGCTGGATTAGCTAATTCTAATTTTTTTTTTGCGTCATAGACTTAACTGGAGCGTACCAGCAAGTATTAGTATCAGAAACATCACACGAATATTTGACCATTAATGCCCATAAAGGCCTATTTCGTTTCACAAGGTTACCATTTGGAGTATCTAGTGCCCCTTCCACATTTCAGTCAATTATGGACCAAATATTAATCAACAAAAATAAGGTAGCCTGTTATTTAGATGACATTATTGTTGGTGGTAATACGAATGAAGAAACGGTTGAAAATGTTAGAAATGTTTTTAAACTCTTTAACGAAAAAAATGTTAAGATTAATTTAAATAAGAGTAAGTTTTTAGAAAATTCTGTAGACTATTTGGGTCACACTTTATCAAGCCAGGGTATTAGCCCGAATAAGGAAAAAGTCAAAACAATCGTGGAAGCTCCAATCCCATGTAACGTAAGTCAACTACAATCATATTTGGGGCTTTTGAATTATTATGGTAGATTTATACCGAATTTGTCAAGTGAATTAAAAGATTTATATTTTTTGTTAAGAAAAGACATAGAATTTCAATGGAATAGCAGTTGCCAACTAGCATTTGATAAATCCAAAAAATTGTTACAATGTAATAACTTGTTAGAGTTGTATGATCCGTCTAAACCGATCGTTATTGCAACTGACTCCAGTCCTTATGGCGTTGGTGGCATTTTGTCACATGTAATAAACGGAGTGGAGAAACCAGTATATCCTTAACTGACATTTTTACCATTTCGTCTCTTCTTAAGCCTCCAAAGACTCCCATAACCAAAACTACCTTATGAAACAGATAAACGTCATCTGGAGCATCTTTTATGAAAGCCCGTAAAAATCTACCCGTACAGTTTACGAAAAATCGATATTTCAAAATATAACCATTTGCTTTCGTTTTTAAAAACAAAATCAAGAGGCAAAACGCCAAAAAAATCTCAAGTTTTAACCGGCAATCAGGTCAAAACCTGGTATATATATATATATATATATATATATATATATATATATATATATATATATATATATATATATATATATATATATATATTTTTGGCGTATTTTGTTTTTAAAAACGAAAGCAATTGATTATATTTTGAAATATCGATTTTTTCGTAAACTGTACGGGTAGATTTTAAAATGGAGTATTTGGTCCACAGTCAATTCGGGGTATAATTTTAAGACTAAATAAAAAATTGTGAATTAATAAATTTACCTATTAAACTGTATAAACAAATTAGAATTATCAATTCTTGAAAGTATGCTAACAATACATTTTCATTCACAGCATGTACTTTATTTCTTGATTTCCATGAACGAAAAATCCCGTAACCTTTATCATATTTTGGTTTGGATTTAATTGGCAACAGAACCTGTCTCTTTGTTTGGCTAATTGGCAGCAGAATCTTGCTTTTTGAGCATTTTGCTTAATAATCTCTGGCAATTGCAAATCAATTATTGTTTAGGACTAAATCTGAGTTCTGTTGAATAATTATTTGAAACTTCAAACTGTTTTTTTTTCATGGCAAACGCTGGCAAATGACATTCAGGTAGATATCAAAGCCCGTGTCTCTACCGCATACAGAGTTTTCTATGCATACTCAAAACTTCTGCGATCAAAACGTCTTTCGTGGTCGTGTAAACTCACACATTTAAAATGTGGTTAAGTGGGGTGTCATTTGAAAGAGCACTTAATTTAAAAAACAAAGAAATTTTTTTTTAGAATTTTGCGATGCCCAGTTTTTGAGTTATTGTCAAAAAAGTGCGAATTTAAGACCGATCCCCGCCCCCTCCGTACGTTTCGACACTGATAGACAGAAAAATTTGTAAAAATTCACAGAGTTAGGAAATTTGCTAAATTTTGTACGAAAACTATAGCGAAGTCTCCAATAATTATATTTCTGTGTTTAGAGGACTGGGGTAGAGGGGGTAAAAAAAAACTTTTTTTTACCCAAGCGAGTGGGGTGTCATTTGATAGAGCACCTAATTTAGAATTCGTTGCAAATTTTTTTAAAATTTTGCGGTGGCCAGTTTTTGAGTTATTGTCGAAAAAGTTCAAAGTCCAGACTGTCCCCCCCATACGTTTCGACACTGATTGACATAAAAATTTGTAAAAACTCAGAGTTAGGAAATTTGCCAAATTTTGTATAAAAACTATAGCGAAGTCTCCAATAATTATATTTCTGTGTGTTAAGAGGACCGGGGTAGAGGGGGTAAAAAAAAACTTTTTTTTACCCAAGCGAGTGGGGTGTCATTTGATAGAAAACCTAATTTAGAGTTCGTTGCAATTTTTTTAGAATTTTTCGGTGCCCAGTTTTTGAGTTATTGTCAAAAAAGTGCAAAATCCAGACCGTTCCCCCCATACGTTTCGACACTGATTGACAGAAAAATTTGTAAAAATTCACAGAGTTGGGAAATTTGCTAAATTTTGTACGAAAACTATAGCGAAGTCTCCAATAATTATATTTCTGTGTGTTTAGAGGACCGGGGTAGAGGGGGTAAAAAAGTTTTTTTTTGACCCAAGCGAGTGGGGTGTCATTTGAAAGAACATCTAATTTGGAATGCGCTGCAATTTTTTTTAGAATTTTTCGGTGCCCAGTTTTTGAGTTATTGTGAAAAAAGTCCAAAATTCAAACCGTTCCCCCCCATACGTTTCGACACTGGTTGGCAGAAAAATTTGTAAAAATTCACAGAGTTGGGTAATTTGGTAAATTTTGTACAAAAACTATAGCGAAGTCTCCAATAATTATATTTCTGTGTGTTTAGAGGACCGGGGTAGAGGGAGTAAAAAAAAACTTTTTTTTACTCAAGCGAGTGGGGTGTCATTTGAAAGAACATCTAATTTAAAATTCGCTACAATTTTTTTTAGAATTTTGCGGTGCCCAGTTTTTGAGTTACTGTCGAAAAAGTGCAAAATTCAGACCGCCCCCCCCCCTTCCATACGTTTCGACACTAAATGACAGAAAAATTTGGAAAATTTCACAGAGTTAGGAAATTTGGTAAGTTTTGTATGAAAACTACAGCACAGTTTTTTAGTTATGGATAAGAAAGGGCAAAATTCAGATCGTGCCGCCCCCTACCTTTCGACGATGACTGACTGAAAAATTTGAAAATATTCACAGAGACAGGAATATTGGTAAATTTTGAATGAAAATCATATCGAAGACTCAAATAATTATATTTCTGTGTGTTTATGGGATGGGTGTGGAGAGGGAAAAAAAACCATTTTTGACCCAAATGAGTAGGGTATATGAAAGAGCACTTAGTTTAAGAAATGTTACAATTTTTTTTAGAATTTTGCAATGCAGAGTTTTTGTGTTGTTGAAAAAAAAATATTTTTAGTATGTAGCTTTCCACCCCCCTAAATTTCAACACTCGATTGACCGAGAAAATAATCAAATTTAATTCATTTACAAGCTGGTGTAATTGAATCTTTTTTAAGTTACCAAAAACATCTATGGATAATATTTAACCTGAATTAACATTTTTTTTGCCATTTTTGATCAATGTAGATTTGATTGTAATTTACTATTAACATTTACAATTTAACATTTATTTTGTTATGTGTCTATGGTCTGAAAATATAAGGACATTACAACACAACTTTTTGTCAATAATTTTTGATATTGTGTTCTTTTACATTCACGGAACCCTTGACGAGCGAATTTTATTCGCACTTGTCTGACTTTTTTATTTTTAGTTTCTTGGGTTTTGTAGCCATTTTACATCGTGAAACGCAAGTCTTGATTTTCTTTAATTTTATTTAAACTATTCCCAAAAATGTCACGTGGATTAACGTGAAACATTGCGCAATAGTGGAAATTCATAGTGGAAAAATATTCATTTGACGAAAATAAAAATTTTGTTTTTATCATTTAGTACTAAAATTTTAGTGTAAATGTCATCCACCATTGTTGTTTCTCTGTCAAAATTTTAACATTAAATTTTGACAGCTCTCTGGTTGTAAACGTGCTTTTGAAATCTTACAGCTCTAACTCCTACAAACCAATTACGCTTCATAATTTATTATTCCTTGCCTTTAGCCAATTACTTCGGTCTGAAAGACCTAAGTATTACATTCATGAGCTCAAAGTGAAATTCTTACCACTGACCTCCACTTTTTTTGGCATTTCTCGACGTTTTAGGACCTACTGATTCCAAAAAAGCAAAAAAAATGTATGTTTGTCTGCCGGCCGGCCGTCCATCCGTCACAACCGACGAAATCTAGAAAACGGCTGAAGGGATTTGAAAAATTTTTTTTTCTAAAAATAGGTACACTCAATGGAAAGAGCCGAAAGGACGATGTGTTCGATAACTGTACCGGAAGTGTGTCAAAAAAATCGTGAAGTGTGTACAGATGTAAATTTACCGGTAAAATATTTTTATGGTAATTTTACCGTAAAATTACTGGTAAGATTGGTAAAATAGGTAAAATAGGTAAAATATAAAACTGGAACAAAAAATTCAATTATGGTTGCATTTTTAATTAATTCAAAATGCACGACTCTATCACAATCATTTCTATAGTTTATAAAAACATTAGATGCAAATCAAATATATTTTTATGGAGTTAAATATGCTTACTCGCAGAGTATTTATAGACAGGAATATACATAATCAGCATTGGAAAATTCTTTTATATCTAAAAATTGAACGAAAATCGGCTGTTGTTTATACTTAGCAGTACATCTTGAAAACGGACAACACGTTGTTTGCACATCTGTAAAAATGAAACAAATCCTGGACCAACTGGCTACAACGATGACTGCTTTCTTCACTGTTATGTCAAAGTTATGCGTTTGTAAGGACAATACTATATTCAAAGATGTTTATATAATAGTATTACACATGGAATGGAAAAATAAAAACAATTGAACGGCACAAATTCAAAAAGTGAGTCCACAGAAAACCAAGCATATTCATTTAAACTTAATATATGTTCAAACTATATGCGATGCATCCCAATCTAGATAAATGCTACTTTCGTCGCATGTGGTTGGAAAATGAGCCCGGTTCAACGTTTATTCAGCATTGATAATTGTTAACGGCATAAACGTGTGACGTGTCACTCCACATATGCCACAACCGACGATGGGATAGATACATTAATTACGCGGGCAACAATCAAAATCTAATTCGTGCATTGTTTCATTGTTTCATTCATGGGAAAAATATAAAAGGCAAATGCCTAAAAAAGTTTTTTTCTCAAACTCGAAACAAAAATTTACAATGAAGGGCTGATAATGTTTCGTTTCGTTGTGTGTTCTTAACTGTTTGAGAACTCCATCGATCTGCTTCTGTTTTTTTTTTTTTTTTTTTTTAATAAGAAGTGTTGTGTAGTAGGAATTACAAAATGTGTCACAACAACACATAGATACCTTTTAAGACGTAGGTCCCACAACAACATGCGTCTTGAGGTATAGGTGGACGCTTTTTTTAAATCTTTGTGGATTGAAAGCACTCGAGACTATTGATTCGGGCAAACCATTCCATGTGTACGATGTACGCACAAAGAAATCTCTTTGCATTCTATTACTATGACAGTGAGTAATCTCGACAGTTCGACCGCCCGCACACACCGATTGACGAGTAAAACGGGGAAAAACATATGTCTGAGGCATTATGGACCTGATTTCATCCGAGCACTGCTGGTGACGATATTTATAAAAAACAACGAGATCAGCAACAGTGCGACGATGTTGCAGGGAATCAAGACCTAATGTTAAATCTCGATTACCAAGAATTCGTATAGCTCGCTTTTGAACAGAGTCCAAAAGAGCCAGGATAGTAACAGATGCAGCGCCCCAAACTTGACAACAATACTCCATACAGGGACGAATATAGGACTTATAAAACTGGAGTAATTGATGCGGAGTAAAATATTTTTTACATCTATTGAGGAGGCCGAGTTTTCTTGACGCGCTCTTTGCCATGGCCATTATATGATCGTTCCAGAGTAAGTCATTGGATATTGTGACTCCCAATAAACGAATGCTTTCACATTCGCGTATTTGGTCGTCACACATATTAATTGAAATATCGTTGGGAAACTCGGTCTTTGATCTGGAAACAATCAATAGCTGTGTTTTGGTGGAATTAAAATTGACCAAATTTTTGTCACCCCAATCGGCGACTTTTTTTAGGTCCTCGTTTACATTTATGGCAGCGTCTCTCCGGGCGGGATTTATTCGTTCATGCATTTTACCCTTTGAAGATAGGGGGACGAATGACTTGTGCAGTGTACTATCATCTGCAAAACTATTTATTGGGTTACTGGTGATTTGCAACAGTTCGTTGATATAAATTAAAAATAAAGTGGGAGATAAAACTGAGCCTTGGGGTACACCAGCGTTAATTAATTTGGACTCAGAAGAAAAGCCATCTATAGATACCGAGATGTATCGGTTAGACAGAAAATTTTGAATCAACTTCACGACTGCGGGATGAAAACGGGATTCGATCAAATGCTTTTGAGATGTCTAATGCGATTACGTACGTTTCACCACCTTTCTCAAGTATGCTATTCCAAATATGTGCCACATAGTTCAATAGATCGGTTGTTGATCTTTTGTTTCTAAAACCGTATTGGCTGTCAGATATCAAATGGTTGTCTTCCAAAAATTTGGATATGTGTGAATTAATATAGTGCTCGTATATTTTAGACACGACTGGGAGTAAGGCTATTGGTCTATAATTTGAAATATCACATTTCGTTCCTTTTTTTGGGACAGGCTGGACATTGGCCAACTTCCAGCAGGATGGATAAATACCAGATTTATAGGATTTAAAAAATATTTTGGTGAGGGTTGGTGCAAGTTCTTTTGAAAATGTTTTTAGAATAACAGGAGGAATGTTGTCCAGACCAGAAGCTTTGTTGTTGTTTAACCCCCTTAAAAGTTTTTCGACAATTTTGGGTTTGAAATGTAATTGTTTCATATTAACTCCTGAAGACTGGGTTTGGGGTATTTCTTTGGGAGTTTCTAAAACTGTTGAATTTGAAGCAAAGCGTTCCGCTGGTTCATTTAAAGTAAAATTGCAACGTGAACCAAAACACTTTCCAAATATTTCCAAATATTCTAACTTACTATATAAGAATCACGATTTGTTAGAAAGCGAACTATACTTGCAGCCAACAATAAAGACATCTACGAACTTCACAAAATTATTCAATCTAACATTCAAAGCGAATAAATAATATAGAAATTCGTCTATACCGCAACTGCTATAGAGCCAAATGAAGCATTTTGTTTTTTCAACAGAATGTTTTTAATTCACTAGATCTGTCACACCACGTACTGCAATTGAAAAACAATTCACCGCAGTGTATCGATGAAATGCAAAAGATTTACTCTTTTATTCGTATCAATTGCTTGCCAGTAGGTACTTCACAAAGACATACTGCTGAACCGAACTGCATATCATCTGAAATGAAATGATTTGCTGGAATCAATAACCTTGGATGGCCTCAATCTACTGCTATTTAAAAAAATGTTCAATACCTCAGATGCATTTTGGACGATCTAGGTTTTCAAAGGCATTTTGTTGTGATAAATATTCTTGTTGTTGTAATAAATATTCTATAATTCCACAAAAAAAGCACAAACTTTGATTTTTATTAAACAAAGATTAATAAAATTTTATTGCAATTTTACCAATTTTACCAAGCCTAAGTAATATTACGTAATATTACCAATTTTACCGGTAATTTTACCATGGGTAATATTACTTTTACATCTGTAGAAGTGTGTCAAAACAAGGAAATATGCATATTTTTTGCTTTAAAAACGTTCATTTTAAGTGATTACGAGTAGGAACATTGAATTTGGAGAAATCTGGATGGTCGAGATTGGTATGTGAGACCAAAATCTAGATTATTGCATTATAAGTTTGTCAAAAAAATGTTATCAAGTATGTCAAAAGAAAGATTTTTATTTACTTTTTTACCCAATTTTTTGGAACAAAATAAAATTAATAGTTTGTATGTCATGAAATTTTATTATTATTATAGAAGATTATGGCATTTAACTTTGTCAAAAAAATAATGTCAAATGTGTCAAAATTGATTTCATTTATTTTTTTAGCCAATTTTTTGGAAAAAAAAAATTTAGCTGTTTTTATGACGTAAATGTAATTGAAAATGAAGTTTGACATGGAAATTTTTGAATTTGTTATAGTTTTTGAAATATTTTTGGAATTTTGAAAAAAGTTTGCATTTTTGATTTTGTAATAATTTTTGCAATATTTTTAGAATTTTGGAAAAAGTTTTTTGATTTTCTAAGAATTTTTGGAATATTTTTAGAATTCGAAAAATTTTAAATTTTTGATTTTATTATAATTTTTGGAATTTTGAAAAAGTTTCAATTTTTGATTTTGAATTGATTTTTGCAATATTTTTAGAATTTTGGAAAAGTTTGAATTTTTGGAATATTATTGGAATTTAGAAAAAGTTTAAATATTTGATTTTATTCTAATTTTTGGAATATTTTTGAAATTTTGAAAAAAGTTTGATTTTATTTAATTTTTACAATATTTTTGGAATTTTGAAAGAAATATGAATTTGTGATTTTGTAATATTTTCTCGAAACGCTAAATGAAGAGGTTTTTGAGTAGTTTGCTGAGTGTATCATCTTTTCACTAAATTATGTTAATTTATGATCTGTTATAATTTTCCGGCATCGTATTGCTGTTTCGTGTTAGTTTTGTAATAAATTTCTAAGCAGTGATAAAAAAATACTTTAACAAAGAGTTATGCTTGATATACATCGCTGCCCAAAACTAAAACCATGTCCTCATAAAAGATTTTTGCCGAAAACCATATCAAAATCCTTAACCCAGACCGAAGTCTTGATATCTCAGAGCTGTGAGATTTCAGCCCTTCCATATTTTATAATCATAATTGGTTAGAAATTAATAGTCACATTTGGCCCAAAATTGTAACCCATTCTTGGACCAAAATTGTAAACCATACTTGGCGTGGGTCTAGAAATCATGCTTGGCCCAATATTGTAAGCCGTACTTGGCTCAAACTTATTAAAACAACACTGGCACGATGTTATCATTTCGTGGTTTACCCAACGATGGGCCAACAGTGGCAAATATGCTTGGCCCAAAGTTTATATCTGGTATGCCAATTATGTGCCATGTCTGGCCCAATTGTTGAGCTATATTGGATATAGACTATCTCTACTAATGTGGAGAACCAGCAGGCGAATTTATAGCGTTGGTATTCTTATATACCCAATTTTTCTGCCCAACTAAAATGTGGATAAAATTAAAACTTAAGTGGAAATTAAACGATGGAGGACCAAAAACACAAATCGATCACGTCATGATCTCTAACAGACACTCTCCAAGTATAAGTGATATATGGGTAGTTCTACAAACATGGGGATTTTGGACGGCATGGCTTATTTCTAATTAATATAGAAAAAAAATTTATTTCAAATGAAATTTGTAAACCGTAACTATGTCTAGCATGATCTCCAAAATAACCCCGTTTCGAAATATATTTCTTACAAAAAATATGATTCAAAGCGTAAAATTATCAGTCTCCTGGTGTGTCCCTTGTTGAAAGTCAAAGCTTGTAGACTAAATAAGCAATGTTTCTAGGTGTGTAGAGACAAATTTACACTGCAGTAATAATTTTTAATAATAATGCGTTATCAATGTGTAAATAATCATAAAATTACTCTATATTTCATTTAAGATATATCCTATTAAATTTTGTTCCTCGAATTTTTTATCATTCTCCTGACAAATCAAAACATATTGAAAATAAAAAATTGTTTCTAATCGTTGTAGTCCAAATTTATGTTTTAGAATTTTATTTTTTATAAAACTTTCATATATAATATCACGAGTCGTCAAATAATAGTCGATTATTTTTCATAATCATTATTACGAATGTCATTTGAGGTTTTTAACCAAATGGCATGAGTGGTAATGTTGAAAAATAATCGACTAATAATTTGGTGACGAGTTGTATTTAGCAGACAATTTAACGAACAGAAATAGTAACATTATTTCATACAACATAATCATACATAATAAAATATTATTTCATCTTAATAGGCGCATAAATGTTATAAATTTGTAATTTATTTTTGACAAATAAACATAAACATGCAATCATTTATGAATGAAAACGGACATTTTTACTATTTGCAAATTGCATTTTCACATAACTTTGTATGTGAATTTTTGTTTTAAATTAATATATTAAGTAGGCCGAAAATATTCGCTGTTCCTTCCCACCAGAGAAAAATAATCGAAACAATTCGTTTTGATTTGTTAAAAAATAGTAAATGAAGCGTTTTTATTGGACCTTATCGAAACTTTATTTAGTGAGTTGAATTGTCATTTTTATTTATATATTCTGACGACGCGTTTCAGCTTTATTCCAAAGCTATCAGGTCCACAAAAATAGAATACTAACATAAAAAAAATAACAAAAATATGGAAAATTATGTAAAAGACGCGCTAAAAATTAATATGTCATACCTACCTAGTTAATAATCACCGTATCAAATTTAAAAAGTATTTCAAATTGGGGTAACCTTAGTGTTCAATTTGGGCTACAACGATTAGGAAGAATTTTATATTATTTCGTCCAATGAACTTATAATCATATTACATTAAAAATATTGGGAATTCATATTTCGATCAAGTTATCGCTCGTCACAGGAATTAATTAAAGTACAATATATAATATTGCAAGTGTTTTATGTACTTATTCCGAGGTTTTATCAATCAAAACGCAGTCATCATTGCAAGCAAGATAGTGTTTTGCCCAGTCACACTATCAGTACCCTGGTAAGTATTTTCGTAAAAAGTATTTTAATTACAGGTAATTTTATAGTTTTATGCGTCGTGAATATGTGGCCCTTTGGTTTAGAATTCGCTTATTTTTTTCAGTAGACGTAATTTTGTCATTTTTAAGAGAAATACTGAAAAATTATCAGTCTCCTGGTCTTAGTCTCCTGGCAGTTTTAAAAGCAGGATTAGACTTAGATAAATGTTTATTTCGTATTTTGATATACATAATATGGTTCAGTATTTGAAAGGAAATATTTATTTATTTATTATTTCAATCTATGCAATATGATTTTCCTCCGTATTCGTGTGTAGAACTATCCATATCACATATGCATATAATTTTTTTTTAAATAACTTTTGATATTAAATCTGTAAATAAAATCTAAAAAAAAATAGTGGTTTCAATCAGTTTGTATAAAATGAACGAGATAAGTGGCATCTGGTTGCACAGAAGGAAAAATTCATCTCAATAAAAGTTTTGCAACAGCCGAAGTATTAATTTATTTGATAATATGTATTATATTACATTATTTGCAGTTTTTATCCACGGACCACGTTGCACGTATAATAACTTCATTGGTTATAATATTTGGATAAAAATAAATATTATAATTAGATGGTTATACAAAAAAAAATATTCGCTCCTAACTGTAACATTATACTTGATGATTGGTTTAGTTAGATACTTTAATTTTTGACAAGAATCTTACTTATAAAGAAAAACTGGTCCATTCAATAAACACTGTATCCAGGTAAAACGTATTAGATGAAGTTTATAAAACAATTATTATCCGTAAGGCGTAAATATAAAAAACAGTGTATATAAACTTATATATGTGGTTCGTGTAAGAATCTTGTAAGAGTTGTTTATTTCATGCCATCATCTAACAGTAACACACCTTTATGTATTTTAAAGTTTACTGTGATCCAAAGACAATTGGGTGAGCTTTGTGATTAAAATTGGAATATAGCAAATAATTTATCACAGCATTTTGTTAGTACATACTATAAATCTAATTACCTTTAAAACACAATCGGTTTGCAAAACGGTATGAAATCCAATCAGATTCCAATTGAGTTTATTCAGTAACTTTCACAAATCACAATAATCTTGTTATCACCAATAAATTAATATATTATTATTATAATCACTTTTTTTTCTTTTTTTGTATCACAACGAACAGAATTACACATATATTCATTTTTCACTTATATATGTATTTATAAACTTAATTACTTTATTATTCACAAATAAACATACATTTTTCTTATAAAAATATATTTTAAATAGAATTAATTCCTTGTAAGTATAATTTTTTAAAAAACAATTTAAAAAATTGCATGCATAATTTTTTTTTAAAATCAAACTAAATCATAACTTCACGCTAAGAATAAATACTCAAAACATACTGAAAACATCAACACATCATCATCACCACGGATAAAATAAGAAAAAAATAAAATAAGAAAAAACAAATTAGAAAAATATATATGTACAGAGCAGAGCAGTCACATTATGATTATGTTGTTTCTTTCGCACACAATTAATGAATAAAAAATGTTATAGGTCGTATATGTATTATACAAAAGTGTATATACAACTACAGAAAGAAATGCATCATACTAATATTTGAGCGCAATTTAACATGGAACCGGAAGACGGAATCAGAAATTTACATAAGCTTGGAGCTATACGTAACCCTTCAAATTTATATATACATATATACAGACCTTAAAATTGTTTTTCAAAACATCGTTTTAAGCTCAACAAAATAATCACAAATCTGTTCGGCCTATCATAATTTATCAGACCGAATTGATATTTGATATCTATATACCACAGGTACTATAAGATATATAATAAATATATACATATATATATATATATATATATATATATATATATATATATATATATATATATATATATATATATATATATATATATATATATATATATATATATATAAATATATATATATATATATACATATATATATATATATACATATATATATATATATATATATATATATATATATATATATATATATATATATATATATATATATATATATATATATATATATATATATATATATATATATATATATATATATATATATATATATATATATGTATATATATATATATATATATATATATATATATATATATATATATATATATATATATATATATATATATATATTTATATATATATATATATATATATATATATATATATATATATATATATATATATATATATATATATATATATATATATATATATATATATTTATGAAATTCTTTTTCTTATATACAGACATATTTACACAGCATACAAAAAATCATATAAACACTGGAATTCATTTTACAGTTTTAGCGGCCTGACTGGGAATAAAATATGTAAACAAATGCATTCGTATATAGAAAAGCGAGCACGTATGAGAAAAACGAAAGAAATCTATACATATAATGAAATTGAAGCCACGCCTATTTTTACAATAAAGTCAATTAGATACAACAGATGCTAGTATGAAATAACGAATAAAATCAATTCTAGTTGGAAATTTTGTAAATTATAAATTTTGAAATTTCATTGGATGATATAATATCCAATCATATCGCATGATTAAAAGAGTTACATACACATAAACAATCATTTACACAAATTTAAAATTTGTGCAGTTTAATTGGAAGTTGGTGACGTTTAGTTTTTATTCGATTGTAGTTCTCAAAAAACCCTAACCCTACCATAACGTTAAAATCAAAAATTAAATAAAAAGTTGCGATAAATAACGAAGTATTAAAACAAAACATGAAATATTATTTTATTTTTACTTTAGAGAACACATTTTAAAGGTGGATGATATTGTTTAGGTAAGGATTATGCAAATTGGGGATATTGAATTTAAAATGAGATAGACTGAAATTTTAATAGATGTTTCAGCAATACGACATCTAATTAGGATTATATAAAATAGAATGGATTTATTATGAATTAGATGATGTTTATTTATTTAACAGATTAAATTTTTATTGAATGACTTACACTTTTGATTCAAATTAAATTTCTATTTTTTTTAACAAAATGTGTAGTATATGTAGTAGGAATCACAATATGTGTCACAACACATATAAAAACCTTTTAAAACCTAAGTTCCACAACAACATATATTTTGTTGAAAGAATGGATAACTAAACAATAAATCCTATATCACATAATAAAATATGACATAGGCCAATAATATATATGATATAGATTAAATAAAAATAAAATAAGAGATAAAAAGGAAATTTGTTTTAAAAATTTGCAGAAACAAAACTAAAATGGAGTTACCATATAGTCCATCTATAGTGGAATATACCTTTATCATGTGAAGCACTGTCTTCCTCAATGATTAAAGCTCAACATATAGAGACACAGTTATGGGAAGCCTCGTTTCTTCGAGCAGGCAATAACGTGCCATCACCGCGGAATATTTTATGCGAAGATTAAGAATGCTACCGTTAACTGCATATTCAGTTCATCCGCCAGCACCCCTAAGGCTAAGATATCGCATTGACTAGTGATATCTCATTTCCTTCCGAGAAGGCGCACTGGAGTCTCCTACTCTATAATCTATAGTCTTATACTCTATAGTCTATAGACCCGGTGGTCCTACTCAACTCGGTGGTCTACTCTCTATAACAATCCCAATGGCATACAACTGACTGACTGGGCGGATGGTAACAACATGTTTCTGCTATACGATGGGCAAGATATGAAAACCTTTAGATCTGCTAGATGGCAAAGTGCTTACAATCCCGACCTCTGTTTTTCCGCAAAAAACGAACAACGTAACCCTACTCCAATATCTAGGACTGTCTTACAAGGTTTTCCACGCTATCAACATTATCCAGTAATTCTGAGATGCTAAGAAATGCATCCCAAGAGACTTCCGAGAACAATACATCCCTGGGTGGTGTAGAGAGAGAAATATATTATATGAGAAGTACCTTAGTATAGTCGAAATAAATCCAGAGAACATTGCAAATCATATCGTAAACATGTCTCGTTCTTTTATTAATCGCCTTCATATAAGAGAACCATTAAACATAAATTAAGAGAAATGAAGCGCAATTGCTCGTCTCCGTCGAAGTATGCGAACTAGCTTTTAGTAGCGAAGAACTAGATTCAGCTCTGTCCCAAACAAAAAACGGAAAAGCAGCTGGCTACGATGGTATTTTCCCAGAATTTCTTAGAAATGCGGGAAAAAATGTAAAACAATGGATATGACAACAACGAATATTGCGGTGACCACACTCGTTGTCGATTGAAGTCAAGAAAGCCTCCCACAAAAATGGCAGCAACCTGCTGGCAACTATAATTTTAATATCTTGGATACCTGGGACACCTCCTGGAATCATTACAACACACCTGGCCTTTCTATTACTAACCCGACTTCTACTCAACTCGGTTTCGATCTGCCACGTCATACCTGGACTATACACTAAACCGAATAAGAACGAATCATGGACGTTGTGCTGATTCTTTCTACAAGTGGGGCATTTCAGAGTCCCCTCAAGGTGACTGCGGAGCTCCACAACAAACCATAAAACACATTGCAACTGTATGTCCAATTCGACGGTACATTGGCAACATCTCAGACATCCATTTGGTAACTCCCGATGTAGTAGCATGGATAGACTCACTCGATGTAAACATTTAATGTTCAAATGTACTGCCCTATGTTCAAATATTTTGCTTTTTAACTAAAAGACCCGCTGCAATCAAATCGATTGTAAGCTCATTTAATGTGTATTCATTTTTTGTTTTAGATAGATTTCATAGAAAAATGGCTATTTCAAGTTTTATTTTTATTTTTTTTATGTGTCACAAAAAAACCATACGCTAAATAAAATAAAAAAAAGATGTTTCCTTAATCTGCAGTGTCATGAAAAGGCATTCTTAGGTTATTTAGTTATTTATATTCAGTCTAAAGCACATCTCTTTTGATTGAATAACCCAATTGCTGGATCACATCTCTCTTCCCCATTTTTGTATTATAGGGTTGTCACCTGTCCCTATTTTATATTGAAAATATGAAATTCTAAAAGTTATCTGAATGGTAGATTCTAGTTTACGTTTTAAGCCAGAACGCATAGTTTTCTTGAAGAAGTATAGAGTTTGGAGTTCCTCAAGAGAGCATTTTGGAGCCAACACTTTTTAATTTATATTGTTACGGTTACTACATAAACGTTACTACATTATCGAATTGTGAGTTTATCGAATTGTGTGCCAATTCGAAGTAAAAGGTTGAAAAACGTGACAATATATTAGTAATATTGCTAGTGCAAACTTACACGCCGGAATGTGTTTATATGCAGATGACATTGTGATTGTGCACACTGAGGTTTATTATGCATATGGGCCAACATATAAACGCTGATTAATTCATATGGATATGCTCTTAGATCGCCTACGCCGACAAAAAAATTGTATGTAAAATTCAACAAACAATTGTCTGTTGAATTTACTCAATGGACATGTTGTTTGAATTGATTGTATATTTTGTAAAGTTAACACGTTTTGATTTTTCAATGACAATTCTCCATTATTATATTTCTACTTACACGCCATGTTTTTCGTGATTACAAAAGTCCAATAAAAATATTTAATTATCTGATAAAAAATAGTAGTCAAAAGTCAATCTCTAAATTGTGGTAATCTATCCTTTGAAAACCATTTAAAAAATAGAAAAATTTAATCAATGTGTAGTGTTCGGTACAGACATTGTGATTAAAAAAAATCATGATTTTTCTGTACTAAAAATAGTATAAACGCACCCATTTATCATGAAAAAAATCACCTTTTTCCTGCTTTTAGATGTCAAAATGTTTTGAATTTAGGATGTGAATTACACAAATTGTGATTTTAAGAACAGCAATTGTGTACGCAACACTTGCCGCAATTAATATAAGAACAGCCGTTTGTGTAAGTTGTGAAATTTGTGTAAGTTGTGTGGATATAAGATCACTACCAAACTGTTTTATTTTGGTTGTTTACGCTTTTTGTTTTGTTTATGCTTACATTTCTGTGATAACTATTCTTGATAAAATTGGTTTTGTGTTTTCGAGATAAATTTATCGTTTGTAAGTAACGTATAAAGTTTGACTTTTAAATCCATTTTATTTCTATCAGTCCAATTTGACATAATATTCAACGAAGTGAAGTTATTAGCAAACGACTTTGACGTTTAATAACGTTTAATGACGTTTAATCATTATGTGTAAATAAATGAGCATTGTTTTTGTTTATATATCTATATAAATATTACTAAACTCAAAACTAAATAGAATCGTTAAACAGTAATTTTAGCTAGTGTTATGAATATATAAAGTATATTCTTACGATTCTACATAAAAGCAATAAAATACAAAGCATTCAACTTCCATTTACGATATACACAATATTTCAAAAATAAAATCGTGACCTGGATGCGCATCTTAGAACTTGGGTCAACATGAAATAAAATATATCGAAAATAATTACGAAGATTTCTATTCTTATAGATCTTTCTTAGTTTTTCCTAGAATATGCGAGAAATTATGTAGAATTGTATATAAGGAAAATGCCTCTTGCAAAATTAGATTTAGTTTTATTTTAGACCTGCGGTGGTTAAAATTTCGATAGTTTAAGTGGAAGGTGAAATAATTAATTGTAAACAAAACGTTCAACCGTGCATATGAAACCGTGTTAATAGAAGTTACTTTTAAATTAGTTTTTTAAATAAAGTTTTAAGTGAATTGTTGAGAGGAAATATTTTGTGTACTATTTTGAGCGCTGTGTACTGGAAATTTCTGCAATAAGCCGTTGGAGTTTCAGAAGATGTTGAAGAATATTCTATAGAATTTACTATTCTATCATATTGTTACGTTTTTCTAACCTTCCTTCGAATTGGCCCAGCTCACATTTCGATAAACGCAATTCCCAATCTCCTCCGAGTTCGATTACTGATTAGTAAGCAAACACACCAGGTTTTATTAAGAATTCAGCTTCTTTATTGTTCCACAACAACGGGAAATAATACAGCAAACAATATTCCCAACTAGAATATTCTTTCAACAGCTTCAGAAACTCCAACGGTTTATTGTAGAAATTTCCAGTAACACAACATTCAAAATAATACACAAATTATTTCTACTCAATAACACTTACAACTTTATTCACAATAACTAATTTAAAAATCACTTTTATATTACTTCGGTCTGAAAGACCTAAGTATTACATTCATGAGCCAAAAGTGAAATTCTTATCCCCACTTTTTTGGCATTTCTCGACGTTTTAGGACCTACTGATTCTAAAAAAGCAAAAAAAATGTATGTCTGAGTCTGTCTGTCGGCCGTCCGGCCGCCGTCCGTCATTACCTACGCTGCAGTGCTACGCTGCAAATTTTTTTCTAAAAATAGGTATACTCAAGGGACAGGTCCAAAAGGACGCTGTGTTCGATAACTGTACCAAAAGTGTGTCAAAAAAATCATTATGTGTGTCAAAAATAGCAAATTTTCATATTTTTGGCTTAAAAAACGTTTATTTTAAGTGATTACGAGTAGGAGCATTAAATTTGGAGAAATCTTGATGGTAGGGATTGGTATGTGAGATCAAAAACTAGATTATTGCATTATAAGTTTGTCAAAAAAATGTTGTCAAGTGTGTCAAAAGAAAGATTTTTATTTATTTTTTTACCCAATTTTTTGGAAAAAAATAAAATTAATTATATGTTTGAAATGAAATTTTATTATTATTATAGAGAATTATGGCATTATAAGTTTGTCAAAAAAATAATGTCAAGTGTGTCAAAAAATGATTTCATTTATTTTTTTAGTCAATTTTTGGAAAAAAAAATGTAGCTGTTTTTATGACGTATATGTAATTGAAAATGAAATTGGATATGGAAATTTTTGAATATGTTATAGTTTTTGAAATATTTTTGGAATTTTGAAAAAAGTTTGTATTTTTGATTTTGTAATAATTTTTAGAATTTTGGAAAAAGTTTTAATTTTTGATTTTGTAAGAATTTTTGGAATATTTTTAGAATTTAGAAAAATTTTAAATTTTTGATTTTATTCTAATTTTTGGAATATTTTTGAAATTTTGAAAAAAGTTTGATTTTATTTAATTTTTAAAATATTTTTGGAATTTTGAAAGAAATATGAATTTGTGATTTTGTAATATTTTCTCGAAACGCTAAATGGAGAGGTTTTTTAGCAGTTTGCTGAGTGTATCATCTTTTCACTAGATTATGTTAATTTATGATCGGTTATAATTTTCCGACAACGTATTGATGTTTCGTGTTAGTTTTGTAATAAATTTCTAAACAGAGATACAAACATACTTGTACTTTAACAAAGAGTTATGTTTGATATACATCGCTGCCCAAAACTAAAATCATGTCCTCATAAAAGTTTTTTGCCGAAAACTATATCAAAATCCTTAACCCAGAATGGACTATGGCAATTTAATGTCATGCTATTTGGGTTATGCAACGCGCCCGCAACTTTCGAGAGATTAATGGAACGGGTACTAAAAGGCTTGCACTGGAAAACATGCCTTGTATATTTGGATGACATCATCGTCATGGGCAAAGACTTTGAGGACCACTTCAGGAACTTGGCGGAGGTACTGGAAAGGTTGCAAGCAGCCGGTTTAAATTTAAGTCCCAAAAAGTGTTCACTTTTTAAGGAAGAAGTAAAATATTTGGGACACAAGGTTACGGGAATGGGAATTCATACAGATTCTGACAAGATTGCAGCAGTTATGAACAGGCCAAGACCAAAGAACCTACATGAACTACGAAGCTTCCTTGGATTGTGCACATATTACAGACGGTTTGTGCCAGGATTCACCAACGTTGCCAAAAGTCTGCATGAGTTAATCAGAAAAGATATAAGGCATTTGAATGGAATTAACCTCAGAACAAGCATTTGTGGAGCTCCGCAGGAGATTATGTACGGCTCCAATTCTATCCTATCCTATACCAAATGTTCAGTTTATTTTGGATACTGATACCAGTAATGAAGGTTTAGGAGGAGTTTTGTCGCAGAAAATAGATGGTCAGGAAAAGGTGATAGCTTATTTTTCCAAAATGCTACCCAAGCCGGAGCGGAATTATTACGTAACTCGAAAGGAGTTATTGGCAATTTTGGAATGCGTCAAACATTTCCATAAATACTTGTATGGTCAGAAAAAACATCTCAGAACTGATCACGGTGCATTAAGATGGTTACTCCAGTTCAAAAATCCAGAGGGACAAGTAGCACGTTGGATCGAACGGTTGCAGGCGTACGATTTGGACATTGAGCATCGAAAGGGTACTGCACATGGGAACGCTGATGCATTATCGAGACGACCCTGTCAAGTTGAATGCAAGCATTGCAGTCGTCAAGAAAATAAGGAGAACATCATCGATGTACGATTAATACAAGTGCTACCTGATGATGAATGGACTGCTGAAGCCATAAGGAGAGATTAATTAGAAGATCCGGATCTTGCACTGATCATCGAGTTCAAGGAAAAGGGTTGCAAATAGGGTTTGCAATACCGGTTAACCGGTAAATCACCCAAAAACACATTATCAAAAAACCGGTATATTTCTAAGTTTTTACCGGTTTCGGTAAAAATTAAACAAACTTATATTTATTATTATGCTAATAAGTTAATATTTATGATATTTTGAAGAAAATTTATTAATTTTTAATAAAATAGCACAATCTGGACCTCTCTCTCTCTCTCTGGCGTTTACATCCCATGAAGGGATTTTGCCGTCTGTGCCACCAGCTTCCAATCATCTCGTTCCATGACCAGTTGACCCCAGTTTCGACATCCTATATCACGAAGGTCTTGGATGATGTCATCACGCCAGCGTTGTCTAGGACAACGGGACAATCTGGACCTAACGAAACATATTTTAAGACATGAAAAAATCCAAGCAAGAAACCACTCAAAAGATACGGTGAAATATTCCTATTTAATATTCTAACAGTTTATCGCAAGTAAAAAATCGCAGATACATCATGTTCGTCCGTTCAATGCAAATACTGCTTTTGGAATCTGGTTCTTGCCATCTGATAAATGTTTAACGCTGTTGATCAACATGCTCAAATGTTCAAACTTAATATATTGATTCAATTACGACTGGTGATGCTGCCGTTAGGAGAAAAGTAGAAGATTTGATTAATGCTTATCGTCATTTGTACTTAATAACTCGTCTCGTTATTATGTCTTGCGTTTAATAACTCGTCAATTGTGTTTAATAATAAATGTAGTCTAATATTTATTTATTTATTTATTTATAGCCATTTATTTTCACATTGATTGGAAACAATCAATAATGACTATACAATCATGACTTAGGATGTTAAGTAGAATAGAAATGTTCCCCATTCTATGAATTCACACACAGCATTGTCTAGAATTAATGAATGAAATTATATTTGTTAAATATAAAAACTTTTTTATATATTCTTTTTTATATATATTCCCAACGAATTGTAATCACCCGAGCAGAAATTTGTCAGGGCTCCAGTAAGGCCCTGATCAGGTTTGCCCTAACCCGGATCAGGCATTGGTAGGGCAGCCTGATTGGGCCCTGATCATGAGTGTAACGCTTTTGCTCTATCAGATCCTGATTGGGATTACCGGATCAGACCCTGATTGGTATAATCGGATCAGGCCCTGATTGGGATATCCGGTCCAGACCCTGATATATATTTATATATTATATGCATAAATTAATTAAATTTAAATTAAAAAATTACAACGGAAAAAATTAAAACATACTTACCACCTTAATCACTATACTTACCACCTTAATCACATATAGTCTTTCAGCCGAGAAGCGATAACTAAAATATACATGAAACGATTTTAACTTTATATTTCTAACTGACCAGGCCCTGATCACGCCCTGACTGTATTCAGGTTTTCCCTAACTAATTTCTGCTCGGGCACCTATTACTTTCACTCACTGTTTAACGAAAAATTTTAGAAAAACCCTTTAATTATTATTTTTTCCCAAAAGAAATTAAAACAAAAACAAACAGGCAAAACTTCAATTTTATCGTTAATTTTATTTGTATTTCCTGACTAGTTTCGGACTCTATGAGTCCATTAACAAAGGATTTACAACTGATGTTGTAAAACTTTTATGCCACTATGTAACTTTGCTAAGTAAAAACAATAGAATTATTTGTTAATTATAAAATATAAATACGAATGAGTTGAAAGTTAAAATAACTATATATTTTATAGAAGCTTGGTTAAAATTAACATGAGACTCCTTCTGAAATTAGCAAACAAAACAATTTTTCAATGTATTCAAAATAAATTTATATAAATTTATATAATATAAAATCACTTATATATAATATAAAATTAGATTTTTGTATGATTGTCAAAACTGTAGAAGAAGATTGTTTTGAATTAAGATGTCATTGGTAAAGGCGCACTTCAGGTTGAACGTTTTCACATTGAGGATTACTTGGACCACAGTAAGATGTCCTTGGTTCATCAAATACATTCATTTCTAGTTACCAGGAGAATAATTTGTGTTCAAATTCAATCCTTACACCGGAAATCCGGAAATTCATATATGTTATGCTCGAAATTTTTTTCTCGAAATTTATCGTATTCGTTACTCTTAAAAGTTTATTTATATCATCAGAAATAAGAAATCGATCTAACAGGATTTAATAAATAATAATATATAATATAAATATAATACATAAAAAAAAAAGATTCATTCAAAATGAATAACATTTCCATAAAAAATTATGTCTAACAGACACTTAAGTTGTTTCAACTTGAAGTTTCAACTTAGAAATATTATCATCGCCTTGGTGGCATAGTGGTTGAACGTGTCTGCCAAAGGAATTGAACTCGTTGTTGGCACTGATGAGGTTACGAGTTCGAATCCCAACCGAAACACGTAAAAGAGAAAAACAGAGTGTTTTTCTGAGATATATACAACCATACCTTTGAATTGGAAAAATTCAAAATAATTCCTTAGTTACTTGAGTTTAATGCTTGCAATATTTAATAAAAATATTCAATTGTTTACCTGTTAAATATTTAAATAATTTAATGTTGTATATTTATTTGCCTTTTCTTTAGAAATCTATAATTTCATTCCACTCCACAAAGAAAACACGTTTCAAATGGAATTTAAATTTAAATGCAATCCTTAAATACAGTTCGGAATTTTACAAAATTCTCTTTTATTTTAAAACAGCACTACATACGTATTAGGTTTTAAAATATTTGAAACTCCTATAGAAAATTTTACACCTTCTATATTTGCAAAACATGCCAGATATTTTCTGAATTTATTTAAAGCCAAGATACCGTCATTAACAGTAGCGCCCTCTGAAAGGATCTTTTCTAAACTACAAGTGATGGAGCATGTGCCGGGAGAGGTTAGTTGCATTTTCTCTTATATCAATTGAATCTGAAATTTCTTATTTATGAAAGTACGAAGCGGCAATAAAAGAGTTTTCTGAAAATAAAGCCATAAAAGCGAGCATATATGTTCACTGCACAGACCGACCAACTCCACTTTTTGGAAAATTTTAAATTTAAATGTCAAAGTACTTGCTATAGTCATAACTTTCTATGTTAAAAACAACTTTCCTGAATAATTAAGATAAACACCATTAAAAGTCAAAATTTGTCTGACCATTAAAAAATGACTATTAAAAACCTGACATTAAAAACTAATAATATCTATTATACTAATTAAATTACTACTATAATAGCTAATTGATATACTTAGTAAACAAAATTAAATAAATTATGTTTATAATAACATGCCTGAATGATAAAGATTAACACTACAAAATATCGAAATTTATTTGACCTTTGAAAAAACTCAATTTTCTCAACATTTTGTTTTATGGAGTTAATCGTGTTGTGCAGTGAACGGCTCATATGTGATTCTTTATTTAATACAATTTTATTTGTATATATGAATGTTATAGTATTTTTGATTTTCATATTATAATTATTCTTTCTTACAAATTAATGCTATTTTTAGTTTCACATTTATTCATAATTTTATTAATAATTTTTATTATATTGTAACGTAGAGCAACTCGACCATTGCTTATATTCGGTTCGACTTCTAGATTTAATAAACTTAAACAATGGATTTTCTTTACGTTGTAACGTACAGTCAGTGCAACCTGTGCCCCCAAAAAGGAGTAAAGATTGCCCTGGCCAACGTTAAAGAATTGTCACTCTGACTGAACTCCGAAATCGCTCAATCGACTTCGCTCAGTCATTTGGGGCCGTGGGGTTGTTCGGCAGTCAGAGTGTCCTAGATGGTGAGCGATATAAACAAAAACGTAATGAGGAGATAGACCACCAGCCTACCTACCTGAAAATCCTGTGATCCATGTCCTCACGATGATACTATTAGCAAACTACTAACAAAACCTCCATTTAGAGTTTCGAGAAAATATTGCAACACCACAAATTCATATTCTTTTCAAAATTCCAAAACTATTGCAAAAATTCAATAAATCAAACTTTTTTCAAAATTCCAAAAAACAAAATATTCCAAAAAAATTATTACAAAATCAAAGATTTAAACTTTTTTTCAAAAATTCAAAAAAAAAAAAATATTACAAAATATAAAACAAAATAATAAAAAAAAATTGAAATTTCTTTCAAAACTCCCAAAAACATTCCAAAAATTAGAACAAATCAAATATTAAAACCTTTCCATAATTTCTAATAATATTCCAAAAATTCAAAATTTTGCATAATAATTTGTTTGAAATTTTATTAGATGTACTTCGCGATTTGACTATCTATACATCCTTAAACAAATCATGAAAGATCTTACTCACTGGTTTTTCTGGTCCTACTCCATCTGCTGATCCCCAATGTGATAATCCTAGTTTTATTAAATCCAGCTGCAACAATACCATTCGCGTACATATGATCCAAATGGTCAAATCATCCAAATCACCAAACAAATATAAATAAAAACAGTGAGCCAAAATATTTTTTTTCTTTAACACTATTCTTTTTATTTTTATTTCATATTTTATTTTTATTTTTATTTTCATTATATAAAATCAAGTTAATTCTATATTTTTTTTTTTGAATCTCTGTCCAAACTTATAACACATCATTTGTATTATTATCAAATATGAACCAAACAAATATATAAAAAAAACCGTGAACAAAAATTATTTTTTTTCTTTAACACAATTCTTCTTATTTTTATAAATATATTTTATAAACTTAATTTCTAAAAACATTTTTAACGAGATTTTAATTCATTATTTTTTTAATATCGGTCAACACTTAAATAAAACACTATCATTATTAATTCTGTTACAAATATGATTACTACTCAAAGATAAATCATTTTTTCACGTGCAAAAGCACGTTTTACAAGTGCAAAAGCTCCTGACCATACTGGTCAGGAGTTATTATCCGACTGCCTAGATCTTCGTTTGTTTCTTTCAAACGTTCATCTCAAAAAAGAAAGAAAAACAAAATCCCACGGTTTAAAAGCCATTCGTCTACAAAAACGTTGAATTCCAAGATTTACATAAAAAATATATCTAATTTCAGATGACTGAATCTTAGACAGAGAAAAGTTAATGGAAAAACAAAAGAAAACCGTAATTTGATTAAAATTTATTTTAATCCAGAATGTTATGTTATGTTTTTGCAATATTTACAAAAACGCAACATGGGAACCGTTTAAATTTAAATTTAGGTAAATTTGCAATATTTGCACAATTAAACATGGAAAAGATTCTGAGAGTGGATATAATGTCACAATGCATCAAAATAAATGTTTCAGTAAATCTGGAGTTCGGAACCTTGGGACGAAGGAAAGTAAAAATAAATGTTTGACACAAAAGTGGTGTGTCCCAAAATATCCTTCGTCACAAATCGTGGGGACGTCCCACACCCTGAGAACGTCTCAAGCCGGGTTTACCATTAAAACGAGGGGACAGAAAGGTTGCACTGACTTTAGATAATACGCCAAGATGTAGTTTTTAAGGGATAATCACTATAGTAGCCATAAAGATAAGAACCTATAGACATGAACTTACGAGAAAAAAAAGTAAAACAAAAAAAAAATAAAATGAAATTTATTAATGATGACTACTACAGTTATAATGGATGGTGAAACAATTAAAAAAAACAAAAGAAAACCAGTATAAATTTCTAGGGGTAATGATAGACAACCGTTTAGAATTTAAAGACTATATAGACTATATAACAAAAAAAACTGAATACGAAACCAGATCATGTCAAACGAATAAATAAAACCCTAAACACTGATAATAAACTAACATTATACAAATCTTTGATTTCTCCTGGTAAAGATTATTGCTCTTCGATCTTATTTATCTTAAATGAAATCCAAATTTTAAAATTCCCCCACAAAGATACAGAGCAAATTCATGTTATCTATATTATAGGAAATATGTTCTGAAAACATTAAAGTATAGAAAACTTTCGAAACTAAGATTTTATAAAAGACGATACAACAAAAAAAAAAAAATAATAACTCAAATCAAATCAAATTATGTTGGGTTTTTACCGTGCAAACCTAATGGAGATGGTAACGTATCGTTGCTTGACATAATTTTTAGTGCGACAGCTTAAAGATGGTAACGCAGATGCGTAGAATGATACCGGTAAAGATCAAGGCATGTTGCTGTGAAAACGGATGAACTCGAACCTAAGAACGAGTTGTCAAGTGAAAAGACTACAACGAATTTGAAGGCTAAGGTTTCACTTTCCTTGCATTACTGCAAGGTGTAATGGATCGTAAGAGACAACCCTATCAAAAGTCATAGTGATCAAATAGCAACGATAGATAAACGATACATAACTCAACCTTGTCTTAAAAGATATGAACAACACTTTAAAATTAATTTGACTAAATACAAACCAATTCGTATAATATATGGGATAAACCAAGTGACATTGAACATTTCTAACCAGATTATCATTACAAAAACACATTGGATAAAATTTATTATGGACATATTAACCTATATTCAAAGTAACAACATAAACAATCATTGTGACATAATTATACAGAAGATCAATGGCCGAAAAGTATAAACAAACAGAAAATTTTAATTGTAATATAATTCCTCTTTTATAGATAAGAGAAGATTTTTATAAAAAGAAAGACGGAGTACGAACAAATTAAATCATAACATTAAAAAAACCTGGAAAATAAAATTGAACTTGAGATTTCATAATCATAGTTTTGCGATATGTATAAAAAAAATGTACCATATGACTTTAACGTGGAATTGATTCTTATCGGTAAATAATTTTAAAAAAAAAATTATCGTTTAACATTAGTTCTCTCAATATTTAAGATACTATCGCGTAACATTCCCAGAATATTATTGAATTATTTTTTCCTCCGATTTAAAACTGGTTAAGTCAAATCATTCAAATTTATTGCAGTTTGAGTAATTGATTTTGGTTTCGTAAATAAATCATCTTTAATCAGCGATCTTAAACAGATCAATATAACAGATCAATATAAAAGTGAATCTTAAGAATTCTCTAATTTTTTTTAATTTTTGGGAAAGATCATAATAAATTTACTTATAATATAAATTCTTATTAACTTTAACAAACAACTAACTTACTAAAATTATTTAACTTCATCATACAGTAACTAGTAAAGTAATTAAAGGCCAAATATTGTAATAATTATAAACAGAATCCAAATTTAACAACAGCCAAAAAGAAGTTGAGCAAAGACACCACTTAAAACTTAATTCAAGTAAAAATTAAATCAATATATTAAGTTATATTTTCTTTTAATATTTAAAAAACTAATTTTGGATAACATTAAATGCAACACAATAAGCAATACCATGAAAATTCAATATACATTGATAAAATATCTGTTTTAATATTATACGGAATTTATAGATATTTGACATTATGAATTCTGTTTGGCCATAGTCTAAGTATATTATGCTTTAAACTTTTAATTTAATTAAACTTATAACTAAGAAAATGTTTCTTTTAATTTGGTTTTTTTTTTATGATCAATTACGAAATAAATGTTTAGATAAAAAAAAACTTAACTATTATTAAAAAAAATACTAATTATGAGAAAATTCAAAAGAATGCAAATCTAAATACAATTTTATTTTTAATACATTTTAGTATGCCATGCTCATTCAATTATCACCAAAATAAATTTAAATTTTATGAATATACAAAACGTCATTATGATTAAACAATAATAAGAAAAATTTCATAATTTCAAACGTTAGATTCTGAAAATGTGTAATTTTGCAAAGCATTTCTTTTTACAACACAAAAAAAATTTTCAATAATATAAAATATAACATAAAATTAATAAGTTGAAATAAATTCAGTAATATAATATAAAAGTAAAAAAAAATATTCAAAAAAAATGTGTATAATAGAATTTAATTGTATTTTCCATTATTTTTGCATCATCATATTTTGGTATCATCTATGTTGTTGAAATATTTTTCCAGATATTATATTTTTGAGTCATAAAATATTAATTGATAAACATTATTAACATAATAACAAAAAAAACTCGGTTCTCTAAAAAAAAACTAAATGTTATTATTATTATCATCATAAAAAATTAAACAATAATCTAACAAAAAAACATTAAACAATAACTAAATAAAACATCAAAATAAAACTGAAAAATCACCTAACGTAAATTATCATTAAAAAAACAAATAAAAATATGTATGAGAGAACATGACCACAGGTTAAGCAGGCAAGCAGGGACAAGTGCCAAAGACGATAGATTTTCTGGACCAACAGGATAAATATAGGTCTTAAGCTAGTCCAGAACTGTGAATTTAAATTTAAAAGTGAGGGTATTTGAATTCAAACATCAATATAAAAAATGAAATTAAAACGATACTAAAAGCAACAACTAACAATATGGCAAATAAATCCTCGGTGCCGATAATTCCAACCACAGCTTTTGTTTCAACATGTTTTACAACCTTACAGGCAATTCTACAGCAACAAACCTAAAACTAAACTATAACACAACAAAACTGGATATCCCTGCGCTAAAACATTTTGTACTTCTAAAGAAGTTTTACAAAATGATTTAGATAACTAACAGGTACGATAATCAACAGCAAATAAAACTTAGTACTAAACAATAAACACAAAAAAAAACTGGATATCAACCGCGCTAAAACATTCTTTCAACTTATTAAAAAGTTGGATAGAATGATTCAGAAAACTTACAGTTTAGATAATTCAACAGCATACTTAAAACTAAACCAAAAAACAAAAACAAACACTGGATCTACCCGCGATAAAACACTTTGGAACTTATCCAGCACTGGAACACAAACACCGAAACATATGAAAAGAGGGCTCCTAGGGACCCAGCCAAACCAGTGATCAGCTGATTTATCTAGATCACAACCAAGAACACTCCCAATAATTTACATGCAGAACATGCATGTTTCTAACTAAAAAACGGTTAATAGACCTAGGGGTTTACACATGAACCTATCTATTGTTCGGGTCATGAACTAATAAGCTTTATTTGGGCGCCACTGTAACGTACAGTCAGTGCAACCTGTGCCCCCAAAAAGGAGTAAAGATTGCCCTGGCCAACGTTAAAGAATTGTCACTCTGACTGAACTCCGAAATCGCTCAATCGACTTCGCTCAGTCATTTGGGGCCGTGGGGTTGTTCGGCAGTCAGAGTGTCCTAGATGGTGAGCGATATAAACAAAAACGTAATGAGGAGATAGACCACCAGCCTACCTACCTGAAAATCCTGTGATCCATGTCCTCACGATGATACTATTAGCAAACTACTAACAAAACCTCCATTTAGAGTTTCGAGAAAATATTGCAACACCACAAATTCATATTTTTTTCAAAATTCCAAAACTATTGCAAAAATTCAATAAATCAAACTTTTTTCAAAATTCCAAAAAACAAAATATTCCAAAAAAATTATTACAAAATCAAAGATTTAAACTTTTTTTCAAAAATTCAAAAAAAAAAAAAATATTACAAAATATAAAACAAAATAATAAAAAAAAATTGAAATTTCTTTCAAAACTCCCAAAAACATTCCAAAAATTAGAACAAATCAAATATTAAAACCTTTCCATAATTTCTAATAATATTCCAAAAATTCAAAATTTTGCATAATAATTTGTTTGAAATTTTATTAGATGTACTTCGCGATTTGACTAGCTATACATCCTTAAACAAATCATGAAAGATCTTACTCACTGGTTTTTCTGGTCCTACTCCATCTGCTGATCCCCAATGTGATAATCCTAGTTTTATTAAATCCAGCTGCAACAATACCATTCGCGTACATATGATCCAAATGGTCAAATCATCCAAATCACCAAACAAATATAAATAAAAACAGTGAGCCAAAATATTTTTTTTCTTTAACACTATTCTTTTTATTTTTATTTCATATTTTATTTTTATTTTTATTTTCATTATATAAAATCAAGTTAATTCTATATTTTTTTTTTTGAATCTCTGTCCAAACTTATAACACATCATTTGTATTATTATCAAATATGAACCAAACAAATATATAAAAAAAACCGTGAACAAAAATTATTTTTTTTCTTTAACACAATTCTTCTTATTTTTATAAATATATTTTATAAACTTAATTTCTAAAAACATTTTTAACGAGCTTTTAATTCATTATTTTTTTAATATCGGTCAACACTTAAATAAAACACTATCATTATTAATTCTGTTACAAATATGATTACTACTCAAAGATAAATCATTTTTTCACGTGCAAAAGCACGTTTTACAAGTGCAAAAGCTCCTGACCATACTGGTCAGGAGTTATTATCCGACTGCCTAGATCTTCGTTTGTTTCTTTCAAACGTTCATCTCAAAAAAGAAAGAAAAACAAAATCCCACGGTTTAAAAGCCATTCGTCTACAAAAACGTTGAATTCCAAGATTTACATAAAAAATATATCTAATTTCAGATGACTGAATCTTAGACAGAGAAAAGTTAATGGAAAAACAAAAGAAAACCGTAATTTGATTAAAATTTATTTTAATCCAGAATGTTATGTTATGTTTTTGCAATATTTACAAAAACGCAACATGGGAACCGTTTAAATTTAAATTTAGGTAAATTTGCAATATTTGCACAATTAAACATGGAAAAGATTCTGAGAGTGGATATAATGTCACAATGCATCAAAATAAATGTTTCAGTAAATCTGGAGTTCGGAACCTTGGGACGAAGGAAAGTAAACATAAATGTTTGACACAAAAGTGGTGTGTCCCAAAATATCCTTCGTCACAACGTTATAAATATTGTAACGACTCTTCGTTGGTTCTTTTAGATTATTGAACAAACACGACAGTAAAAAGACGGATCTTTGGTTAACAGAATCTCAAACTTTATTTGTCAACAAATTACAGCAGCTTCCGTTTTTCCTTACAATAAATTCCAGGGTCTCCAATTTATGTACAATAAACTTCACCGCTTTTCCACAATTTGAATCTATAATATTCGGAATCGTAAAATCTGTATTTACTATTCCACTAAGTTCAGATTCTTTCACTATTAGTACCCAGGCTCAAGTACCACCGATTATTCCTTAAACTTGCGAATATTTATAACACTTTTAATTGCAAAAGTAAAACTCACTATCTCATGTATTGTTCGCTTATTTATATTCAAAAACAAATAAGCAGAATATTCTGGTACTCACTGTAGTTGTTTCTAGAAAAAATAGGCCACTCCTCCTTTTAATTTCATTAATGTAAACAAATTTAATTTACATTAATTTATGCAACTTGTATTAGTTAAAGGGAGTTAACTTTTAATTTATCTTTGAATGTAGAAAACATTTAGGCGGAACGTATTGGTTATTTATGATTAAATTAAATTAACCCATTCTGGACGAAGTTTATTACACTGCCCTCCATTTAGTTTTGTTCGTCCCGAACAATATCAGCTACCGCATTGGTGCTGTTACCTTGGTACGGTGCAAACCTTTGCAGATGTATCACTTTCATCTTGGTACGGGGTCCCTTTTGGATGCGGTAGATAACATCATTAATTCGTTTGATTATTTTATATGGGCCTTCCCAATCTGGCTGCAGCTTGGGTGATCTTCCCTTAGTTCTCCTGGGGTTGTATAGCCATACCAATTCTCCTTCTTGAAAACCGCCACTATTTGCATTAATGTCGTACCTGGTTTTCATTTTGTCGCTGGCAATCTTAATGTGGTCTCGAACCTGTTGATGGATTTTATTCATCTTCTCCCTTAGTTGTCCCACATAATCCGTTTTCGTGGATACCAGGCCTCCAGGGATGCCGAACTCAATGTCACTAGGAAGATGTAGTTCTCTCCCGAACATGATATTCGCTGGCGTTTCACTTGTCGTATCGTGCACTGCGCTACGATAGGCCATCAAGAATAACGGAAGATCCTTGTCCCAATTTCTTTGGTTGGCTTCTACTACCTTTGACAAATGTTCTTCCATGGTTCGGTTGAATCATTCTACCATGCCATCCGACTGCGGGTTCATAGGTGTAGTTCGTGTTTTTCTAATGTCGAGTGTTCTGCACAGCTCTTCCATCAAGTGAGATTCGAAATTCCTTCCCTGGTCCGTATGCAACTCGAGCGGTGTTCCATATCTGCAAATCCAGTCATTGACTAATGTTTCAGCGACCGTAACTGCTTCCTGGTTCGGTATTGCATAAGCTTCCGGCCATTTTGTAAAGTAATCAATGACCACCATGATGTATTTGTTACCTTTTGTAGTTTCCGGAAATGGCCCCGCGATGTCTATAGCAATTCTCTCCATTGGGGCGCCCACATTGTACTGCTGCATCTCTCCTCGAGTTCTAGTCTTTGGTCCTTTGCTCGCCGCACAAATATCACATCGCCGACACCATTGCTCTACGTCGGTTCGATACCTTACCCAATAAAACCTCTCCCTTACTTTAGCTAGGGTTTTATTGACTCTCAGGTGTCCTCCAGAAATACTTCCATGCAGCTTTCCCAGTATCTGTTCCACTCGACTTGATGGCAACACCAGCTGTTCCAACACTTTCTTTCCATCAGCAGACGCCCATTTTCTTTTTAGTATCCCGTTGTCCATCAATAGTGAGTCCCATTGCGCCCAGTAGCACTTCACCTCCGTACTTAAAGGTGCTACCTCTTTCCACTCCGGTCGCCTTCCTTCGGTTTTCCATTTCAATATTGGAGCCATAGCTGGATCTTCTAGCTGCTCTCTTTTCATTGCTTCGGTACACCAGTCTTCAGGAGTTTGGAACTTGATTTGGTTCACTTTCATTGCCTCCTTTCTCTCAGTCCTGCTATATGACTTGCGCTCCTCAACACAGGGTCTTCTTGAAAGATCTTCAGCGTTACAATGTATCCTTCTCTTCCGGTGTTCAACGCGGCAATCTCCTTCCTTTTTGACATCCCCTTGCTTGTTTGAAAGGTTCATCAACCGGCCTGGAACTACTCCTTCTTTTGCTGCTACTCGTGTTTTGCATTCTTGTCTGATGTGCCCTAACTGCCCACAATTCCAGCATCTTACTCTGCTAGATCTTCTTCGTTGATTTCGTTCAGGCTTATCTTCCAAACTTTTGACACGCATGGTCACTTCATCAAGCGCTGCTTTCAGTGGTTCCTCAGCAACTTCCATCTGACGTACTCTATCTGAGCCATACGCTCTTTTTCCAGCTTCCATTTGCAGGGCCAATGCTAAGACTTCTGCAGGTAGCTTCTTTCCGCTTAGATAAAGCTGATTCCTCATTTGTACATCTCGAAGAGCATTGATAAATGTATCAGCTGCCAATTCGTCTCGGTGTTCAGCGTTATAGTTCGGGTATGACAGATTTACCAGTCTCACAATGTCAGCCTCTAATTCTTGCAAAGTTTCGCTGACTCCTTGTTTCCGTGTTTTGAGCTGCATGCGATGGAGAGCTTGCATATGACTTTCCCCATATCTTACTTCTAAGGCCTCCATTATCTTGCTGTAATCACGCTCTGTCGCTGATAGTGTTTGCAAAATTTCAGCAGCAGGTCCCTTCAATGCCAATATAAGCGCGTTTGCTTTTTGCTGGTGCTCAACCCCAGTTGTTGCTATCTCAAATTGCATCTTAAATATCTGATACGATGTAGATCCATCAAATGCGGGTGTTTTTACTCTAGCTGGAGCTGAAGTAGTTGATGGATTGATCATGTTACCTGACTTTACTTGTGCTATTTCTTAGCGGAATTCACTTGAAAGATTGCGTAATTTCTCTTCATGTTCTTCGGTAACTTTCCGCAGCTCCCTTTCCATGTTGTTGATTTTAACCTCCGCACTGGATATATGTGACTCGATTACTTCACGTAGTTTTTGTTGATCTAATTTTTGTTCTGCTGCCAGTTTCTCTTGTCGGGCCATCATATCAGCAAGTTGTTGTTGTTGATTGTTTCCTTGTTTGGCCATCATATCAGCAAGTTGTTGTTGTTGCTCTACTTTTTGTTCTGCTGCCTGTTTCTCTTGTCGGGCCATAAGATCAGCAAGTTGTTGTTGTTGCTCTAATTTTTGTTCTGCCGTCAGTTTCTCTTGTCGGGCCATCATTTCTTTTATCATCGGATCAATTGCTGGGGCATTCTGAGCCGGAGCTTCTTCCTGCTCTATTTCTATGACCTCTGTGTTTTGGCCTGCTTCTTCTAAAACTTTACGCAACCGGAATGCAAGTTCTGCCTTCGTTCCATGGATTGGAGCATTCCTTTTCTTCAACTCATCCTTCAGCTGGGTCTGGCTAAGATCACTAATATTTACTGTCTTGACCATTGTTTCAATAATCCCACTTCTGACACCACTGTAACGACTCTTCGTTGGTTCTTTTAGATTATTGAACAAACACGACAGTAAAAAGACGGATCTTTGGTTAACAGAATCTCAAACTTTATTTGTCAACAAATTACAGCAGCTTCCGTTTTTCCTTACAATAAATTCCAGGGTCTCCAATTTATGTACAATAAACTTCACCGCTTTTCCACAATTTGAATCAATAATATTCGGAATCGTAAAATCTGTATTTACTATTCCACTAAGTTCAGATTCTTTCACTATTAGTACCTAGGCTCAAGTACCACCGATTATTCCTTAAACTTGCGAATATTTATAAACACTTTTAATTGCAAAAGTAAAACTCACTATCTCATGTATTGTTCGCTTATTTATATTCAAAAACAAATAAGCAGAATATTCTGGTACTCACTGTAGTTGTTTCTTGAAAAAATAGGCCACTCCTCCTTTTAATTTCATTAATGTAAACAAATTTAATTTACATTAATTTATGCAACTTGTATTAGTTAAAGGGAGTTAACTTTTAATTTATCTTTGAATGTAGAAAACATTTAGGCGGAACGTATTGGTTATTTATGATTAAATTAAATTAACCCATTCTGGACGAAGTTTATTACAATATTATTCCTCCATTTATCTTATTCCTCTTTCTAAATCAGTTTTGTTTTTATAATAATTTTATTTTATAATATGTATTCTTTTACTATTATTTTCTTCACTTTGTGTAAATTAATTATGACTATCTTATACAATTATACCGTATCACTGCTATATTATCAATAACTTCTGTCACCGTTAATGTTCAACTAACTGTACCGTTTATTTTGAACCAACCTATCGCCAACACAACCTTTTTTATGCCAGTTAAAAATTAAATAGCAAAAAACATAACACAATCTTCGAAACTTCGCATCTAGATGTGAAATCTACAATTTTTAATTTGTTTATTTACCTACTCTATCATAGACTGTGTATTTTTATTTTATTTTCGTATTAGATTCTGTTTTTATCTTTAGAAATTTATTTAGGTGTTATTCAGTTTGTCCTTTAGCAGAACCACTTTCCAGAAAGAAAACTATCAATAGATTTTTTTAAATCGCACTCCATAATCGTTACAATATATTTAGAAAATGTGAAATATTTGAAATAAATTCGTATAACGTGTTTTATTTATTAAATTAAATTTTTATTTACTGTGCAATTGCTTGCTCGATGATATGCCTCTATATATATATATATATATATATATATATATATATATATATATATATATATATATATATATATATATATATATATATATATATATATATATATATATATATATATATATATATATATATATATATATATATATATATATATATATATATATATATATATATATATATATATATATATATATATATATATATATATATATATATATATATATTTTTTTTTTTTTATTATATAGATTTTATACGTCTTAAACCCGACAAGGTAGGAATTTTTATTGAAAGAGATAATTAATTTCCTTAACCTCACTGTTTGTGATTTTCGAAAGTTAGTAGGTATATTCCATACTATCCTAAGTCACGTGTGCAGTTATTATTGAATGTTGCCAATCAATATGAAATCAATTTTACGACATAAATGTCAAGTAAATTAGTGAATCGTATGAATTTTTCAATTCGAAATCAGTTTTTGGGTTTATCTGAATAAACCTTATAGTTATTTGTTAATAAAAACAACTTTTATCTCTGAACGTGTTTCGGTTGGGATTCGAACTTAGAACCTCATCAGTACCAACTAAGTTTGAATCTTTTGGTAGACACGCTGTCAACTGCCCCTCGGCGTCGACATTAGAAACATTTTTAATTACGATGTTGTAATTTCTTTTTTCTTAGTGAAAAACTTTGTTGTCATACTTCACTGGCTACAGAGTTAGTATTTTTTTTTTTTATTATATAGATTTTATACGTCTTAAACCCGACAAGGTAGGAATTTTTATTGAAAGAGATAATTAATTTCCTTAACCTCACTGTTTGTGATTTTCGAAAGTTAGTAGGTATATTCCATACTATCCTAAGTCACGTGTGCAGTTATTATTGAATGTTGCCAATCAATATGAAATCAATTTTACGACATAAATGTCAAGTAAATTAGTGAATCGTATGAATTTTTCAATTCGAAATCAGTTTTTGGGTTTATCTGAATAAACCTTATAGTTATTTGTTAATAAAAACAACTTTTATCTCTGAACGTGTTTCGGTTGGGATTCGAACTTAGAACCTCATCAGTACCAACTAAGTTTGAATCTTTTGGTAGACACGCTGTCAACTGCCCCTCGGCGTCGACATTAGAAACATTTTTAATTACGATGTTGTAATTTCTTTTTTCTTAGTGAAAAACTTTGTTGTCATACTTCACTGGCTACAGAGTTAGTATTTTTTTTTTTTTTTTATTATATAGATTTTATACGTCTTAAACCCGACAAGGTAGGAATTTTTATTGAAAGAGATAATTAATTTCCTTAACCTCACTGTTTGTGATTTTCGAAAGTTAGTAGGTATATTCCATACTATCCTAAGTCACGTGTGCAGTTATTATTGAATGTTGCCAATCAATATGAAATCAATTTTACGACATAAATGTCAAGTAAATTAGTGAATCGTATGAATTTTTCAATTCGAAATCAGTTTTTGGGTTTATCTGAATAAACCTTATAGTTATTTGTTAATAAAAACAACTTTTATCTCTGAACGTGTTTCGGTTGGGATTCGAACTTAGAACCTCATCAGTACCAACTAAGTTTGAATCTTTTGGTAGACACGCTGTCAACTGCCCCTCGGCGTCGACATTAGAAACATTTTTAATTACGATGTTGTAATTTCTTTTTTCTTAGTGAAAAACTTTGTTGTCATACTTCACTGGCTACAGAGTTAGTATTTTTTTTTTTTTATTATATAGATTTTATACGTCTTAGACCCGACAAGGTAGGAATTTTTATTGAAAGAGATAATTAATTTCCTTAACCTCACTGTTTGTGATTTTCGAAAGTTAGTAGGTATATTCCATACTATCCTAAGTCACGTGTGCAGTTATTATTGAATGTTGCCAATCAGTTGACAGCGTGTCTACCAAAAGATTCAAACTTAGTTGGTACTGATGAGGTTCTAAGTTCGAATCCCAACCGAAATTGAAAAAATTATGTGTAAAATTTGAAATCAATCGTTCAACTCTAAGGCGTGCCCCCGGCCACTTAAACTTGAAAAGTTTTGTTCTGGCTATTACAAAGAAAAATTCAAATTTTTTGTACGGCACCCTCCTATTACGTGCAAATACCCGTAAAAATGTTATTTGCAAAATTTGAAATCAATCGGTCATTTTTAAGGCGTGCCCCCAGCCACTTAGAGTTGAGAGGTTTTGTTCTGGCCATTACAAAGAAAAATTTAAATTTTTTGTACGACACTCTCCCATTTCATGTCACTACCCGTAAAAATATTATTTGCAAATTTTTAAATCAATTGGTCAATTCTAAGACGTGCCTCCGGCCACTTAAAGTTGAATAATTTTGTTCTGGACCTTAAAAAAAAATTTAAATTTTTTGTGCGACACCCTCCCATTTCTGGTCAATACCCATAAAAAAATTATGTGTAAAATTTGAAATCAATCGTTCAACTCTAAAGGGTGCCCCCGGCCACTTAAGCTTGAAAGGTTTTGTTCTGGCCATTACAAAGAAAATTTTAAATTTTTTTGTACGACACCCTCCCATTTCATGTCAATACCCGTAAAAATATTATTTGCCAAATTTGAAATCAATCGGTCAATTCTAAGACGTGCCTCCGGCCACTTAAAGTTGAGAAATTTTGTTCTAGACCTTAAAAAAAAATTTATAATTTTTTGCGCGACACCCTCCCATTTCGTGTCAATACCCATAAAAAAATTATGTGTAAAATTTGAATTCAATCGTTCAACTCTAAGGCGTGCCCCCGGCCACTTAAGCTTGAAAGGTTTTGTTCTGGCCATTACAAAGAAAAATTTAATTTTTTGTACGACACCCCCATATTGCGTGTGAATACCCTTGAAAATGTTATTTGCAAAATTTGAAATCAATCGTTCAACTCTAAGGCGTGCCCCCGGCCACTTAAACTTGAAAGGTTTTGTTCTGGCCATTAAGTGGTCGGAGGCACCCCTTAGAGTTGACCGATTGATTTCAAATTTTGCACATAATATTTTTACGGGTATTGACATAAAATGGGAGGGTGTCGTACAAAAAATTTAAATTTTTCTTTATAATGGCCACAACAAAACCCCTTAACTTTAAGTGGCCGGAGGCACCCCTTAGAGTTGACCGATTGATTTCAAATTTTACGCATAGAATTTTTATGGGTATCGACACCAAATGGAAGGGTGTCGTACAAAAATTTAAATTTTTCTTTATAATGGCCACAACAAAACCCCTCAACTTTAAGGTGCCGGAGGCACCCCTTAGAGTTGAACGATTGATTTCAAATTTTACAAATAATATTTTTATGGGTATCGACATCAAATGGAAGGGTGTCGTACAAAAAATTTAAATTTTTCTTTGTAATAGCCACAACCAAACCTTTCAACTTTAAGTGGCCGGGGGAACCCCTTAGAGTTGACCGATGGATTTCAAATTTAACACATAGAATTTTTATGGGTATCGACACCAAATCGGAGGGTGTGGTACAAAAAATTTAAATTTTTCTTTATAATGGCCACAACAAAACCTCTCAACAGAGTTGACCGATTGATTTCAAATTTTACGCATAATATTTTTATGCGAATGTAGAAAACATTTAGGCGGAACGTATTGGTTATTTATGATTAAATTAAATTAACCCATTCTGGACGAAGTTTATTACAATATTATTCCTCCATTTATCTTATTCCTCTTTCTAAATCAGTTTTGTTTTTATAATAATTTTATTTTATAATATGTATTCTTTTACTATTATTTTCTTCACTTTGTGTAAATTAATTATGACTATCTTATACAATTATACCGTATCACTGCTATATTATCAATAACTTCTGTCACCGTTAATGTTCAACTAACTGTACCGTTTATTTTGAACCAACCTATCGCCAACACAACCTTTTTTATGCCAGTTAAAAATTAAATAGCAAAAAACATAACACAATCTTCGAAACTTCGCATCTAGATGTGAAATCTACAATTTTTAATTTGTTTATTTACCTACTCTATCATAGACTGTGTATTTTTATTTTATTTTCGTATTAGATTCTGTTTTTATCTTTAGAAATTTATTTAGGTGTTATTCAGTTTGTATTCCTTTAGCAGAACCACTTTCCAGAAAGAAAACTATCAATAGATTTTTTTACATCGCACTCCATAATCGTTACAATATATTTAGAAAATGTGAAATATTTGAAATAAATTCGTATAACGTGTTTTATTTATTAAATTAAATTTTTATTTACTGTGCAATTGCTTGCTCGATGATATGCCTCTATATATATATATATATATATATATATATATATATATATATATATATATATATATATATATATATATATATATATATATATATATATATATATATATATATATATATATATATATATATATATATATATATATATATATATATATATATATATATATATATATATATATATATTCAAATATTTTAATAACTGAAGTGTTTATAGTCGAAAATGTTTTATTAACATTTTATTTTATTTTATTAACATAAACATTTTTTGAGATAATAGGGAAAAAAAACTATTTGGTTTATAGAATTTGTTAATATTTTAAATTTTTGCTTCAAGTTCATTTTTGTATTCATTTTTGATGGTTTTTTGAAGTTATTTTTATAACTTTTATTTGGTTTTTAATCCCTGAAGATGACTGTAATTAGCAGTCGAAATATAGGATTTATAGAAATAAATAAAAATTGTTTTAAATAATTTTTAAAAAAACAACATTTTCGACTATAAACACTTCAGTTATTAAAATATTTGAATAATATTAAAAGTCGAAGAGATATTAAATATAAATTGATTATATATTTATGATCAAAATTTGCATATATATATATATATATATATATATATATATATATATATATATATATTAGGGTGGCCCTTAGATTACACTAGAATTTTTTTTTTCATTGTACAGTTTGCGGCACCCTCCCATTTCGTGTGAATACTCATAAAAATATTATTTGCAAAATCTGATATCAATCGGTCAATTCTAAGACGTGCCTCCGACCACTTTAAGTTGAGAAATTTTGTTCTGGACCCTAAAAAAAAATTTTTTTTTTTTGTGCGACACCCTCTCATTTCGTGTCAATACCCATAAAAAAATTATGTGTAAAAATTGAAATCAATCGTTCAACTCTAAGGGGTGCCCCGCCCACTTAAAGTTGAGAGGTTTGGTTGTGGCGATTACAAAGAAAAATTTAAATTTTTGCACGAAACCCTCCCATTTGGTGTCAATACCCATAAAAATATTATGTGTAAAATTTGAAATCAATCGGTCAACTCTAAGGGGTGCCCCCGGCCACTTGGAGTTGAGAGGTTTTGTTGTGGCCATTATAAAGAAAAATTTTAATTTTTTGTACCACACCCTCCGATTTGGTGTCGATACCCATACAAATTCTATGTGTAAAATTTGAAATCCATCGGTCAACTCTAAGGGGTTCCCCCGGCCACTTAAAGTTGAAAGGTTTGGTTGTGGCTATTACAAAGAAAAATTTAAATTTTTTGTACGACACTCTTCCATTTGGTGTCGATACCCATAAAAATATTATTTGTAAAATTTGAAATCAATCGGTCAACTCTAAGGGGTTCCCCCGGCCACTTAAAGTTGAGAGGTTTGGTTGTGGCCATTACAAAGAAAAATTTAAATTTTTTGTACGACACCCTTCCATTTGGTGTCGATACCCATAAAAATATTATTTGTAAAATTTGAAATCAATCGGTCAACTCTAAGGGGTGCCTCCGGCCACTTAAAGTTGAGGGGTTTTGTTGTGGCCAATATAAAGAAAAATTTAAATTTTTTGTACGACAGCCTCCCATTTCATGTCAATACCCGTAAAAATATTATGTGCAAAATTTGAAATCAATCGATCAATTCTAAGACGTGCCTCCGGCCACTTAAAGTTGAGAAATTTTGTTCTGGACCTTAAATAAAATTTTTTTTATTTTTTGTGCGACACCTTCCCATTTCATGTTAATATGGGTATTGAAAAAATTATGTGTAAAATTTGAAATCAATCGTTCAACTCTAAGGCGTGCCCCCGGCCACTTAAACTTGAAAAGTTTTGTTCTGGCTATTACAAAGCAAAATTCAAATTTTTTGTACGGCACCCTCCCATTACGTGCAAATACCCGTAAAAATGTTATTTGCAAAATTTGAAATCAATCGGTCATTTTTAAGGCGTGCCCCCAGCCACTTAGAGTTGAGAGGTTTTGTTCTGGCCATTACAAAGAAAAATTTAAATTTTTTGTACGACACTCTCCCATTTCATGTCACTACCCGTAAAAATATTATTTGCAAATTTTTAAATCAATTGGTCAATTCTAAGACGTGCCTCCGGCCACTTAAAGTTGAATAATTTTGTTCTGGACCTTAAAAAAAAATTTAAATTTTTTGTGCGACACCCTCCCATTTCTGGTCAATACCCATAAAAAAATTATGTGTAAAATTTGAAATCAATCGTTCAACTCTAAAGGGTGCCCCCGGCCACTTAAGCTTGAAAGGTTTTGTTCTGGCCATTACAAAGAAAAATTTAAATTTTTTTGTACGACACACTCCCATTTCATGTCAATACCCGTAAAAATATTATTTGCCAAATTTGAAATCAATCGGTCAATTCTAAGACGTGCCTCCGGCCACTTAAAGTTGAGAAAGTTTGTTCTAGACCTTAAAAAAAAATTTATAATTTTTTGCGCGACACCCTCCCATTTCGTGTCAATACCCATAAAAAAATTATGTGTAAAATTTGAATTCAATCGTTCAACTCTAAGGCGTGCCCCCGGCCACTTAAGCTTGAAAGGTTTTGTTCTGGCCATTACAAAGAAAAATTTAATTTTTTGTACGACACCCCCATATTGCGTGTGAATACCCTTGAAAATGTTATTTGCAAAATTTGAAATCAATCGTTCAACTCTAAGGCGTGCCCCCGGCCACTTAAACTTGAAAGGTTTTGTTCTGGCCATTAAGTGGTCGGAGGCACCCCTTAGAGTTGACCGATTGATTTCAAATTTTGCACATAATATTTTTACGGGTATTGACATAAAATGGGAGGGTGTCGTACAAAAAATTTAAATTTTTCTTTATAATGGCCACAACAAAACCCCTTAACTTTAAGTGGCCGGAGGCACCCCTTAGAGTTGACCGATTGATTTCAAATTTTACGCATAGAATTTTTATGGGTATCGACACCAAATGGAAGGGTGTCGTACAAAAATTTAAATTTTTCTTTATAATGGCCACAACAAAACCCCTCAACTTTAAGGTGCCGGAGGCACCCCTTAGAGTTGAACGATTGATTTCAAATTTTACAAATAATATTTTTATGGGTATCGACATCAAATGGAAGGGTGTCGTACAAAAAATTTAAATTTTTCTTTGTAATAGCCACAACCAAACCTTTCAACTTTAAGTGGCCGGGGGAACCCCTTAGAGTTGACCGATGGATTTCAAATTTAACACATAGAATTTTTATGGGTATCGACACCAAATCGGAGGGTGTGGTACAAAAAATTTAAATTTTTCTTTATAGTGGCCACAACAAAACCTCTCAACAGAGTTGACCGATTGATTTCAAATTTTACGCATAATATTTTTATGGTTATCGACACCAAATGGGAGGGTGTCGTACAAAAAATTTAAATTTTTCTTTGTAACGGCCACAACCAAACCTCTCAACTTTAAGTGGCCGGGACACCCCTTAGAGTTGAACGATTGATTTCAATTTTTACTCATAATTTTTTAATGGGTATTGACACGAAATGAGAGGGTGTCGCACAAAAAAAAAATTTTTTTTTAGGGTCCAGAACAAAATTTCTCAGCTTTAAGTGGTCGGAGGCACGTCTTAGAATTGAGCGATTGATATCAGATTTTGCACATAATATTTTTATGGGTATTAACACGAAATGGGAGGGTGCCGTACAAAAAATAAAAATTTTTGTTTTTAAGGGCCACCCTAATATATATATATATATATATATATATATATATATATATATATATATATATATATATATATATATATATATATATATATATATATATATATATATATATATATATATATATATATATATATATATATATATATATATATATATATATATATATATATATATATATATATATATATTATATAGATTTTATACGTCTTAAACCCGACAAGGTAGGAATTTTTATTGAAAGAGATAATTAATTTCCTTAACCTCACT
>OY856187.1:362122500-362187270 GCA_963693315.1 Diogma glabrata | reverse complement strand
AACGTTGTCATTCAAGTGACGAGAAGAAGTAACAGGTCGGAGATTGTTGAACTCTAGCTTGAGGTTAGCTACAAAATCCGACTGTGGAACCAATGTCGTTTGTTCCGATAAAAAGTGTCCCGGCAAGCGTAAGGTAGATCCATACACTAATTCCGCGGAGGTAGATTTAAAATCTTCCCGAAAAACTGTACGCAGTCCAAGAAGTATAGTAGGGAGAGTACGTGTCCAATCTTGTCGATCATGACACATTATGGCCGCTTTCAATGTTCGATGAAAACGTTCGATCATGCCATTACATTTAGGATTATAAGCTGTGGTTCGTCGATGTTCGAAACCTAAAAGCTTTGAAAGTTCAGAATATAGTTGAGATTCAAATTGTGATCCTCGATCGGTCACAATGAAATTTGGAACCCCGAAGCGAGATATCCACCCAGAATAAACAGCAGTGGCTACAATTGCAGCCGTAATTTCTGAGATCGGGATTGCTTTGGGCCATCTTGTGTATCTGTCGATGAGAGTTACACAATACCGTTGTCCTTCTGACGAAGGCATCGGTCCAATAATATCTAAATGAACTTCGGAAAAACGTTCTGAAGTTGAAGAATAATTAGATAGAGGAGATCGAGTGTGTCTTGAAACTTTTGATTTCTGACACTGTAAACAGTTTCGAGTCATTTCCCGGACATCTTTTTTTATTGACGGCCAGACCACGGCGTCAGTCAGTAATTTAATAGAAGAATTAATTCCGGGATGAGAAATGTTGTGCATTTGCACGAAAACGCTTTGACGAAACTGTTTTGGAATAAATGGACGTAGTTTCCTCGTTGAAACGTCACAATAAATAAATTTGTTAGAGTGAAAGGATAGAGGAAACTGTTGGAACTTAAGCGTCGTGATTAGGGTTTCTCATTTCCCGTAGAAATGCAAATCCCGGGAAGCCGGGACAAAAAATATTAAAATCCCGGGATCCCGGGAAATCCCGGAAAACGCTAAAAAGCTAGATGTTTCTAATTAGGTGGTAGAAAAATGTGTAAAATTAAAACAGCACAAAAAATGCGCTATTGATTTTTAAATTCAAATTATTTTGACTTAAAAAAACTTCAAAAATTAAATAAAACAGAATACATAAAAACAAAACAAAAATAAATTCATAATACTAATTTTTAAACAATTTTTCAAAAAACTAGGTTGTCAATGGCGCCATCACTCAATTTTGTCCGAATTTTCGTTACGAAACGTCCATTGAACCATCCATTGAACACCATCCGTCCAAGAGAACCATTAAACATAAATTAAGAGAAATGAAGCGAAAGTTTTAGGTAGATTTGTCAGAAAAATCTACCTATTTTAAGTTTTATTGGTTTTAATTTGTTGTGTTTATATGTGTCAAAAAAACCATGATACCATATGTGTCAAAAAAAACATTTTCCTAATTTTTAACGAAATTAGTTACTACAGAGAGAAAATAATTAAAAACTACTCGATTTTCGAGTGAGAAAACTTTTAATATCTTTGAAAAAAGTACAAAAAAATGTTAATAAAAATTAGCGGGATACCCGGGATCCCGGGATGAAATCCCGGGAAAACGGGATGAAAATTTACCCTCGGATCCCGGAGAAAACGGGATCCCGGGATCCCGTTTGAGAAACCCTAGTCGTGATATTTTCCGATAGTAGTTCCTTCAACTCTGAATCAGTAGCTTGAGCATCAGCAATTGCCGAATAGTCGATGCTCTCAGGTAGTTGGATTTGATCAATGCGTGACAAGGCGTCAGCAACAACATTGTCAATTCCAGAAATATGTCGAATGTCAGTTGTAAACTGGCTGATAAAATCCAGATGTCTAAATTGTCTAGGACTAGCTTTGTCTGGATTTTGCGACAGTGCATAAATTAAAGGTTCATGATCCGTGAATAGGATAAAATTTCACCCTTCTAGAAGGTAACGAAAGTGTTTAATGGCTAAATAAGCTGTAGCGCTGTAGTGCTGTTGAGTTTCAGTTAGTCTAACCGAAAAGAAACTGAGAGGCTGCCATGAATCGGTGACCAGTTGTTGAACGACTGCACCAACTGCTTTGTCGGAAGCGTCGACCATAATAGCAAGTTGGGCATCTAGAGAAGGATGAGCGAGCATCGTAGCATCGCTGAGTTGCTTTTTACAATTTGTAAAAGCTTGAAGAGAAGATTCCGACCAGTTAATAGGTCGTTTGTCGTTTTTTTTTTGAGCCTTTTAAGAAATCATTTAAAATGGCTTGATCACCGGCAGCGTGAGGAATGAAACGTCGATAGAAATTGATCATTCCTAGAAATCGACGTAGTTGTTTGACCATTTGAGGAGTGGCAAAATCGGAAATAACATCCACTCGTTCTTTCGTTGGTCTAATGCCGTTGGAATCGATGGTATGACCTAAGAAATTAATGTCGTGTTGTGCGAAGTTGCACTTGTTAAGGTTGATGATCATACCAGCATCTTGCAATTTCTGAAAGATGACCTTAAGATGTCCTAAGTGTTCGACATAGGACTTAGATGCGAAAAGTAGATCGTCTAAATAGACGAAGCAGAAATCTAAACCACGTAAAATGGTGTGCATATGTCGCTGAAACGTTGGACCAGCGTTTCTTAAACCGAATCCCATTCGTGTGAACTCGAAAAGTCCGAATGGTGTAGAAATAGCTGTCTTAGGAATATCAGACGGCTCAATAGGAATGTGGTGATAAGCTCGCACTAGGTCGATAGTCGAGAAAATAGTGCAACCTGCAAGTCAGGGGCGCAAACAGATAAAGTTTTAGAGGGGGGGGGGTCCAACAAATTTTATTTTTAATAAAAAACGCTGTGTAGGAATTACAACAACACACATAGATACCTTTTAAGACGTTGGTCCCACAACAACATGCCTGTTGAGGTGTTGATGAACGATTTTTAAACCTTTGTGGATTGTACACCCCCGGGACTGTTAATTCGGACTAAGCATTTCATTTGTACGATGTAAATCGGTGTGTTTCGATCGGTTGTTGATCTTTTGTTTCAAAAAACGTATTGGCTGTCAGATTTGTCTTCCAAAAATGTTTATATGTGTGCATCAGTGATGCTAGACTTTAAAAAATAAATTTCCCGTTGCCGTATCAAACAAAACTTACCGATTTTACCGTTTCTTTAAGGAAAAACTTCCCATCAAGCTTACAATTAAAAAAAATATACATATATATAAAAATCCAATTGTTTATATGGAAAAAACTTCAAAATCCATTACTATAACAATATTTTTTAATATGTTCAAAATGCATCGATGCATAGAAAGGATCTTTATTGTAGGTGATTTTATTTTTAGTTCCTTATTGTAGGTGATTTTATTTTTCGTCTCGTAGTGTGAAAATATTCCTGAAACTCAGAAATATGTTATTGCTTGTGGGATTTTCGAAATTTTTGTTTCTATTTTCGTAAGAAATATCAGAACATCAACATCAGAAGGCTGAAATTTCATCGATTTTACTGTATACTATAAAGGCGATGAATGGCAGATTCATTTAAACAAAATTATTGAGTAATCAACATCTTTCTGGAAGGATAGTAAAAAAATAGTTGTTGCGATAATTTTGAATAAGTTTGAAATTTAAAAAACTTCTACAATTAATTGTGAAAAAGCCCACACTTGCCAAGTCCGCTTTTTGTCCGCTTTCCTGTTTTAAATGAAATATCCCATAAACGGAAAAAAATCACCCGATCTGGCATTACTGGTGTGTATTAATATAATGCTCATATATTTTAGATAGAACTGAGAGCAAGGGTATTGCGGTCTTTAATTTGAAATATCACATTATGTTTTGTTTTGGGAATGAATTGGCTAACTTCTAGCACGAAAGAGAAATATCAGATCTATAGGATTTGTAGAAAATTTTAGTAAGAGAAGGTGCAAGTTCCTTTGAAAATGTTGTAAGAATAGGAGGAATGATGTTCAGACCGAGACTTTGCTGGTAGTTAACCCCCTTGAGATTTTTTTTGACAATTTTGGGTTTGAAATAAAAATCTTTCATACTAACGTCTGAAGTCTGGATTTTTGGTTTTTCTTTAGGAGTTTCTAAAATAGTCGAGATCACAGCAAAGCGTTCCGCAAACAATGCGATTTTTCTCGCGCTTTCGCTCTGTCAATTTCTGTTTTTTTCGTTTTCGATTATCTGGTTTGATATAATATTGGGCTGTATAGATATTAGGATTTAAATCGTTAAGGGATTTTTGTTATTGAACCAAATATTAAATAATATTTGTTTGTTTCTAAGGGCCAATATGGCTGGAAAACAAATATTTTTGTTGGGGTTTCATTATCAAGAAGGAAACAAATTTATTGATACTAAAACATTTTAGTCAAACAAAATTTATACTATATTATTACTATATTATTATTTTATTTTTATATTTATTTTCACTCGGATATAACGGCCAAACAACCTACCAGAGCTCCTGACAGTCATGGTCAAATTAGTAAATTGCTTTATTTGTTTTTGATAAATGATCTTTCGTTTGTACAATTTAAAGTATCAGAACCTTTAGGTGGTTCAGACCATAATTTGATTTCCACTCATTTAAATTTACAAGTTCCCAAACAGTTTCAATCTACTCCTAGTCTTATTTGGGTTGCAGATTGGCAGGGGCTTAGAGATATATGTTTAATTCAAACATTTCTACTTCTAATTTTTCAGAAATAATACACGTGGGTATGCGCAGGTTTATTCCGATATATGGCTCTGAAGGCCATCTTTAGGATCTTTAGGATTCGGGTAAACGTGAAGAAGCAATAAAATTTAAAATAAATACTCTTTAAAAAATGGCCAGTATACAGCCAATTTCAAAAAAGTTGCTAGCATGAATTCAACAAATGTTCATTAATTTAATATTATGAGCTTCTTAAATCGTTACTTAATGAAAGACAATGCGGTTTTTGTAAAGGAAGAGCGACGGGAAATTTACTTTCTTTGTCACACATATCTGGATCAGTCAGTTGAAAACCTTGGTGAGACTTTCATTGCTGCTCAGCAATTCTAATCTTACTAATGAGCTTGATTCCTTGTATGTTGCTGATTTGAAGGTACACAAGTACACTATAGATAAACGCGCGTGTCTGCCTAGATCAAATCAATTTTACCTGAACAGAGTATCAATAGCAGCCCATCTTTTTAAGGTTCGAGTGACAAGATGTAGCATTTCAAAGAAATTTTTTTAACAGAATTTAGCATCTCTGGAATGCCTTACTGACGTTGGTCTTCCTTGATAATTGTAATCCACAAAACTTTAAAAATAGCGTTCCTCATAAAATCTCGTAAAATCCTCAAAGAGAATTGATCAATAGTGAGTAACCTTAGATCCCTGGTTAGCATCGTATCTTACGATATTCAGAGATGTTAATCTATAGTTTCTTATGGTTAACACTAAATAATGTCTAAATTTAAAAAACAATACTGAAAGATTATCGGTTAGAGGGGGGGTCCAGACCCGAAACCCCCCCCCCCCCTTGTGTGCGCGCCTGCTGCAAGTTGTTGCGAAAAATCTTAAAGAAAATGAATGTTGTATTTGTCGGGGACTGTGACTTTATTTAAGCCACGGTAAACACCGCAAACACGAATACCACCTGTTTTCTTTTCGACCAAGTGAAGTGGACTGGACCATTGACTACTAGAGGGTCTACAGATTTCTTCTTCTAGCATATGGTCAAATTCAGTATTTGCAGCTTTAAGTTTGTCAGCTGCTAGTCTGCGAGTTTTGCAGGAGACTGGAGGTCCAGTAGCTTTAATCGCATGTGTCACATTGTGTTTCACAGCTGAAGAGAGACCCGAGTCAAAGGTCAATTCTTTGAACTCGTTTAAAAGCTCGTTAATTTCACGAGAAAATTTATCATTGATAAGAACGGACAATGAAGGAGTAGAGATAGGAGCTGTGACTGCTGATGTGAAAATATCAGACAGTGGGTCGATAATTCGTTTCTGTTTAATATCAACCAGAATACCGTATTTGTTTAAAAAGTCAGCGCCAATTATCGGAACAGAGACACTGGCGATGATGAAAGACTGAACGAATGAACGTCGAAGACCTAAACTCAACGTTAAAGTTTTTGTCCCATAAGTAGACATGGTAGTAGAATTCGCAGCAATAAGAGTGAAGTCTGATTTCACACTGAGCTTCTGAGCGAAAGTAGCTGGAACTACCGATACCTCGGCACCGGTATCGATAAGAAATTTAAGATTAGTGATGGTATGATAAACCATCAAACGGTAATTATTGTGGCAGTCACCGCATTCCGCTAAATGCGGCGAGCCATTTAGTTTTTTGAGTTAGAAGAGAATGAAGAATATCGGTTACATTCAGGATGGCATTTTTGAGCAAGGTCACCAAATTGATGGTGATAGAAACAAATGCCCTGAAAAAATTGTGGAGGTCTTGAGTTAGATCGCGATCTGCGATCATTACTTCTAGAGGGAGTTCTAGATCTCGATCTAGATGAATTAGATAATTTTTGGCTAATTGCCGATAATTGAACTTCCAGCTTTTTATTTTGGAGTTCTAAATTTTAAATTGCTGTTGCAATAAAGAGATTTCCAAATTTGATTTAGCAGAATTATCATTAATAGATTCAATGTGTTGCGAAGGTTGTGCAACTTGGAAAATTGATGGAATCATCAAAGCACTGAATACAGTATCTGCAGTGACGGCTACAGCGTCAAGAACGTCATTACTAGGAGCAATAGCGGTTTTAATGAGAGGAGGAAGGTTTTCGCTCCATAGAACTCTCAGTGTGTCATCAGAAAAATTTTGTTTTGCTTCACTTCGCATTGCTCGCAACAATTCGGATGGGCGTTTATCGCTAAGATCCATCCCACGGAGCACGATACGAATGCGGTCAGTATTAGATTTTCCTAATCGAGTGAGAATTGCTTGTTTAATTGAATCGTAAGGATGATCAGGATCGGGATGTGCGATGATATCACTAACAAATTGGGCTAACTCAGGGGTAAGAACGCGACAAAATGTTCTAAATTTATATTTTTGGCTCGTAACTCTGACCATTACTGAACTGAGCCTCAAGTGTAAGAAACCACAAATCGGGTTGGGTATGCCAAAAGGGTGCAGGAGTAAAACCTACGGCATTAATGTCGATGTCGCTTTTAGGAATAGGTATAGCATTACTGCTACAAGGTTCTTGATCGTCGATAATAGGAGAACTTTGATTTTGTGTAGCTAGTGCTACAGCACGTGCTATCGTGTCATTTAGTTCGCGTTGCGAAAACATTTTGGGGGTCTCTTCAGGTACTGAAGGAACCGCGTCAACCATTTTAAAAAATATTTAAATAAAAATAATATTGCGAAAACAAAAAAAAAAAATCTAGAGCAAAAACATCTTAATAAGCAAGATAAGCAAATAATAATTTAAATCGTAATATTTTTAAAAATTAAAGTTTATAATTATTAGATATATCTTTTAATATTATTATTATTACTAATATTATTATAATTAAATTATAATAAAAACAAACACATATGAGAATTAAGATTTTTTAGATACTTGTTTCTTCTTTGAGTGTTCCTGATGAAACTCGGGGTCTCCAATTTATAGCTTGTAGTTCACGCTATATAAAGTACAAGGATAAGCTAGTGTATTTACCTTAACCCAAAAGCTAGTAATTCTCGCTTAATTAAGGGTAAATTTCTTTCCAAATTGAGGTTCAATGAAATAACAGCAAAATATTGTAATGTTGTGCGTTAAAGATGTCTTCCAATTTAAATCAATTAAGTCCACTTAATTTAACACACAGGTCAATAATATTTTCAATAATCGATATTTTGTTTAATTGAAATGCAAAGAAAGGTTGAACGAAGAGATGAAAAAATTCTTAGATGAGCAACTTAATACATATGCAAAAAAATAATTAATCCAGCTTTGTTCTTGTTGTATCCTCGTGTAATTGAAATTTTGGTAAAGTACTTTATAATTGAAATTCTATACATTTCAATAGCATCATCAACACGAAAATGAATGATCAACCATAATAATAAAATAACAATGCGGAACATTACAAAACTGCATACATATACATATTTAGTTTATTTACATATAATCATTATTCATTATTAATAAGAATATTGAGTTGAATTATATAATTTAAATTTCCATTTTTAATAATGAATTCCAAAAAGAAAATTAATCAATCTATTGACAAAACAATTCTTTTTTTTTTTTAATAGATAAAATATTATTAAGGAACTTTTAAGCAAATTTGTGAAATTAAACTTTTTTAAATAAAAACGAAAAAACAAGAACTTACGAAAAACTTTTTCTCTAATCATCAGAAAAATTCGACTAACTGAAAAAGTTATATGGGTTTTTGTTTTCCGTTTTCTCAGCTACTTGATTAAAAATTGAACTTAAATTTTTTATTTTTAACATACGCCACAATATCAATAAATTTACGCTAAAACATTTTATAAATATCATTTAATTAAACAATTAAATTATAATACCACCCGTGGTACATTATTGTAGCTTAATTAGGAGCCTCAACACATTTATAGGGTGCGTTTCACTAAGCGTTCACAAAGCTCAAAATGACCCTTCATCCGTTCCACTTGACGAAAATGGTCGTTGTGGTTGCAGTGAAAACGTCACTCATGACGTCATAATTTTCGCTCACATCAAGCTCACAACGACCAATCTCAAAAGGTGGGTTAAAGTGAGAGTTTATAAGTTTAGCGCCTTTTTTCAAATTTAAAGATGGCGAAAACAAAAGTAAATTTGTATAAATCTTTTTTTACTCAAAATAATTTTCATACAAATTTGGATCTCATGAGTAAAAGTTGTTTTACTGTGCATGCACCATAATCATTAAATTTTATTGTTAAGACTTACAAATTGTAGCTTCTATTTATTTGTTCAAACTCGCCATTTGTATTTTTGATGTCAACGCCTAAAACGATCAAATAATCCATTCCACTTGAGTTGACAATTGTAACGCTCAGAAGCAAGTGGAACGGGAAAAACAGCGGTCGTGGGCGAGATTGTCTTGATTACTTAGTGGAACGCACCTATAGTCGTTTGGATTTAAACAACACAACCCTTCTACCGTTTTTAGTACTAAGATTGCTTTGAACGCACTCTCTAAATAATGACAGTAATTTTAAAAAATAATTTTTCAAACTGTTGTCCGTAGTGATTTATCCACAACTCACAAGTCGAGTTTTTGATTTAACTAGTATTTATGAATTATTTGATTGATAGTATAAATATTATCTTAAATATATTAGAAACGATAAATATAAAATAAGCTACACATGGTTATTATTTTAAAAAGTAAGAACAGTTGTTAGTGGTAAATTGTCGCTCTTTGTTACTGCCGTATCGGAATTAAAAAAAACGTGCAAAAACTATAAATCTCTTTACTTCGACTGCCTTACCATATTTTGGTCATGGACATATATAACTGGGATGATTTAAATGTAGGATGTGATAATTCAATTCAATTTTTTGGTAACGTTTTGTGTTGAAAACTAATGATAATATTTTTGTCAAACCGTGTCTTTTTATTACTTTTAGCTCGTAAACACGAGAAACATGAAAAACTAATCTCAACAAAAACAGAAACAAGCACGAAACATGATGCAGTATATCCTAATTCAATTGATATTCAAGAGAGGCAAATTGCTGGTTCAGCAACAGCAATTTCTGAAACGAATGCAGATCGTATTGCGTAAGAGTAAAAATTTGAAAAGCAATTTCGTTTTTAATGTTTTATAATTTTAGAAAAGTTATTTCACCGACCAGTAACGTATTTACTTTTCTTAAACCTGCTCCTCAATCTACTGTTAAGTATATAATATTTTAACGCTGTTTATTTTATAACTTTATTTTATTTAACATTTAGAATCCTAAGGAAAATTGCCCTAAAGCTTATCAATATGCTGAAATTTATAAAAATAAAAGAGAACAGTGTAGGAAAAGGTTTTTAAATGATGAAGAGAAAAGGCGAACTTTTAAGTCGAAACCTGCACCAACCTTTAACATTGTTAAAAATAAATACGTTAAAAAGGCTCACACAATACCTAGAACACCTAGAGTTTTAAGAACATGGAACCAAAACATTGAAAATCGCAATAAAGCTGTAAGAAACGTTTACTATAAAAATACTTTACTGTACTACATATTTGTTAGGCCAATAGAATAACGGAAAAAGATATGGCTTACGTGTTGTTGTCGGTAACAGGTAAGACATTTTTTTAATCTCTGTGGTAGGATACTCACATAATAGTCATGCAGAGTCCACTCGCCCGGCACCTGGGGACTGGAGTTATTCAACTAAGTGTGCTTGAAATTTTTTTTTGCTTCCTTGTAAGCGATATAACTCGTATATGGTGCACTTTAGGATATTGGTGCCTTAGAACTTTTTTGTTCTTTAAATGTTTTTCTATAACTTAAAATAAAAAAAAAAAACAAAAAAAATTTGTTTTCTTGCAAATTTTTGTGAAAAAATGCGAAAAAATGTCTAAAAAATCGATATTTTTCAATTGAATTTAGTTATTTGCAAATAATTGTTTATAGCATAATTGACCCCTCTACCTTGTAGTTAAGACCTAAACGAAAAAATTAAGCTTGAGAACGTTTCATTCGGCTTGATAGTTTTTGCACAATTCCATTGTGCACTTAATGCCGGTATAAAAGTTGTTAATTTTGGGCAGGCCGCAAAGTCTGAGCTTTCATCCGATCGCAATCTGCTTGACAGAAATCGAAAGGGTGTAGTTTCAACTTTAAATAACAATTTTGTTGCCTATACCCATATTCAATATTAACAACAATAACAGTGGTTTGAAAAAACTGCGAAAATTCCTTAGTTGCAAAATTAAATTTTCAACGAATTTTCCACTTAACGTGATGCGGTTTTAAAATTTGCAAATTCCTTAGAAAACCGAAGATTTAAAAAGAAACCTCTCTAACATGACTTGGACCGAGTTATGGCCCATTTTGTTTTTGAAACCGCGATTGTGACATTGATTTTGTATGCCATATATCGACAGGAAAAGAGAATTTAGCTCCAAAATGATACTGTTGTGCTCACGTAACCAAACGCGTGATTGGTTACTCTGACTCCTGCTAGTAACGTACTCTATGAAAAAATAAAACGTACTGTATAGTATACGTAAATCGAACGTAGCGACACGATGTATAATTGAGTATTATTGTAATGACAAATAAATTTAATGAAAAAGTAATGAACTACTTATGTGTAATCATGTTCCAAATCCTGTTAGAGGGGTCTATTTTCTAAAATCTGAGGTTTTCCAAGGACTTTGCAAATTTTAAAAACGCATCTCGTTAAGTTGAAAATTCGAGAAATTTAATTTTGCAACTAAGGAATTTTCGCAGTTTTTTTGAACCACTGTAATTGTTGTTAATATTGAATATGGGTATAGGCAACAAAAGTGCTATTTAAAGCTGACACTACATCCTTTCAATTTATGTCAAGCAGATTGCGATCGGATGAAAGCTCAGACCTTGCCCAGACCCAAAGTTAACAACTTTTTTTCAGGCATTAAGTGCAAAATGATATTGTGCGAAAACTATCAAGCAGTATGAAACGTTCTGGAGCTAATTATTTTTGTTGAGGGTTCAGCTACAAGATAGAGGGGTCAATTATGTTATAAACAATTATTTGCAAATAACTAAATTCAATTGAAAAATATCGATTTTAGACATTTTTTCGCAAAAATTTGCAACAAAACAAATTATTTTTGTTTTTTTTTTTATTATAGAAAAACATTTAAAGAACAAAAAAGTTCCATGGCACCAGTATCCTAAAGTGCACTATTTACGAGTTATATCGCTTACAAGGAAGCAAAAAAAATTTCAAGCACACTTTGTTGAATAACTCCAGTCCCCATGTGCCGGGCGAGTGGACTCGGCATGTCCATTATGTGAATTCCCTACCAAAGAGATTAAAAAAATGTCTGACCTGCTACCAACAACAACACGTACAATCCGTTATTTTATTGGCTTATGTATGTCAATATCATTTATTATCTTCGTTTTAAAATTTTCTTTTTCAGGAAAAAATATCGTTAAAAAATGAACCAAAACAAATACTATTTAAAGCTAATGCACCAAGAGTTCTTCAAAAAGAACCGTTCAGACCAGTGTTAGAGAATAAAAACACCGAGGTAATTCCATTTTCACTAGCTCTCACACAAAGGCTGGAAGAAAGAAAACGTTATGATGAAGCTAACAAACGAAATAGGGATGAAAAACGTATAAAGGTATAAATGAACTAATTTATTTTGATATTTCCTGAAATTTGAACTTTTTTAATGATTTAAGGAACTCGAAGAAAAACAAAAGACAGAAGAAGAACTTGTAAAACGTTTTCGTAAGCAGTTGGACTTCCATGCCCAACCTAATCCAAATAAGTAGGAACAATTTACAACGTAACTTTTAATAATAAAATACATTATAATAATATACATTAAATTAAAATTTTTATAAATAGACACATCTTTTCTTAAAAGGTAGATTTCAGTGGTGTTCCTTAACATAGATTATCGTTTTTCCATAATTTAGTAAATAACGACGAGATTAGCAGATTGCTGTACGGTTGGTAAAAAATAGCCAATCACAAAAAGCGAATCAAAAACCGAATCAATTTAATTAATTGACCTGTATTTTGTTTAATTCATTTCCCAATTCAAAATTACCAACACAAAAAGTCAGTTCATTAGCATTAATTTTTAATATTTTATTTCAAACATCAGAAATTTGCAACGCTCGACTTTCCAAGTTGTTTTATTTTTTAGTTGAGAAATGAACAAATTTTACAAACAAAACAAGAGGTCAATGTTTTGATAATTTAGATACTACGGGGTTGGGTTACAACAAATTAACCATTCAAAATTTTAGAAAAAATTTACAATTTTCAACAGCTGAAGTAAAAGGTGTACAAATAAAATTAACAAAACAGGTGGCCTCTATGATACTGATTTGAAAATTAATCGGTCGCAAGACTGCTTGAAGCACTTCTGGTCCCTCGGCTAATTAAATCTTGCAATTTGGCGGCACACCAACATGGGTTCCGGAGAGCACATAGTACAACCATAGATCTTTTTACAGAATGCAAAACCAAAATATGAATGGTTTTGATATAGTTTTCGTCAAAAACTTTTTTGGCATTGAAGACATTGTTTTTAGTTTTGGGCAGCAATGTATATCAAACATAAAACTCTTTGTTAAAGTACAAGTATTTTTTTATCTCTGTATAGAAATTTATTACAAAACAAACACGAAATATTAATACGTTGCCAGAAAATTATAACAGATCATAAATTAATATAACTTAGTGAAAGGATGATACACCCAGAAAACCACTCAAAAACCTCTCCATTTAGCGTTTCAAGAAAATATTACAAAATCAAAAATTCATATTTCTTTCAAAATTCCAAAAATATTCTAAAAATTAAAATAAAATCAAAAATTTAAACTTTTTTTAAAGTTATAAAAACATTCCAAAAATTATTACAAAATCAAAGATTGAAACTTTTTTCAAAATTCTAAAAATGTTGCAAAAATTATAACAAAAATTGAAACTTTTTCCAATATTCTTAAAAAATTGCAACAATTATAACAAAATCAAAAATACAACTTTTTTTCAAAATCAAATTATAATAAAATCAAAAATTTATCGTTATCGTTATCAAATTTACAGTTATCGAACACATCGTCCTTTCGGCTCTTCCCATTGAGTATACCTATTTATAGAAAAAAAAATTTTGAAATCCCTAGAGCGGTTTTCTAGATTTCGCCGGCCGGCAGACAGACCTACATTTTTTGGCTTTTTTAGAATCAGGAGGTCCTAAAACGTCGAGAAATGCCCAAAAAGAGGGGGGGGGGGAAGAATTTCACTTTTGGGTCGAGAATGTAATACTTAGGTCTTTCAGCCCGAAGTAATTAGTGATGGTGTGAACCAAAAACGTCCCTGTGCTAGAACTATCTTAGTTGCACTCGATCTATCAAACGCTTTCGACAGAGTCGCATGCTGCACTACTAAATGATATCTTTAACACTAATCTGGCAGGTTCAATAAAGACTGACTTTGCAACTACCTCAGAGGTCGCCACTCGCCAAACATACGTAAAGTTCCATAACTGTGAATCCAAGATGAGAGTACTAAGACAAGGAACTGCACAAGATGGAGTTCTCTCATCTTCATTATTCAAGCTCTGCCTAAGCAGTTTACCTGCCCCACCAGAAGAAATAACCATCACGTCATATGCAGACGACTGTACGACACTTGGAGCAGAGAATAACTCACCAATATTCTGAATGAATGCTTTAAAGTTTCAAAACGGAGTCAGACGAAGAAGGTTGTCTCCTAAATTTTAAAGGAAAAAAAAAAAAAAATCGCAAATAGAAAAATAAGTGTATGTTATACTGTTTGTGCTAGTGTTTATGAAAATAAAAGTGTTGAAGAACGGAGGCGTACAATTATATAATTGATGAGATTGTTCTTTATTAAAAAAATTATTTGGTATTTTAAATTTACTGTTACCAGGTAGGCAGGTAAAATTTTACCTTTTATTGCTTTGAAGTAATAAATTTATTTATTATTTTAAAGCATAAATTTGTTTTATATTGCTTGGTAATAGGAAATGTAAAATCTCGTTTTAGTTGTTAGTAGGAATTTCAAATTTAACCTTTTATTTGTACTCTTCAATTTTGTTAGTGTCTTTTGTGTCCCCATTTTTTTTTTTGCTTTTCTCTTATCGTGCTACTGTTGCATGAAACCTTCTATCGTGTTTTTGTGACAGAGATGCCCAGTTTCTTTTGTACTGAGTAGTGTTGAATTTTAGACCTGGCCGAATATCAGTATCTATACCTGCAATGTCAAAGGGTAAGTCTATGTCTCAACAAAATGGCAGCAGAGTGAACCAACAGCTTAGCATTGACTTCACCAACATAAGAGGTCTCAATTCGAATCTAAACGTGGTTCATCACTACATCGACAAAAATAAACCTGATATATTGTTTCTTACCAAAACAATTGTTAGTGGCAAAGCATCAAAATTGGATCTCGATAAATACCGGATACCTAGTTACGAATTGGAACATTCCTTTTATAACAAGCATGGTGTCTGTGTATTTGTTCGAGATTCACTTTCATGTATGAGAATTAAGGCCTACGAGTTGAACTCTAAGCGCCATAATTCTATAGCACTGAAGATCTCAGGTGTTGATGAAACGATGTTTATAATAGGATTATACAGATCCCCAAATTCTCCCCCAGGATGTCCCTTTTTCTAATCTAGACAAGATTACCACGGACTACCCCAAAGCAAGACTGGTCATTCTTGGAGACTTTAATATTCATAATAAAGAATGGCTTAAGTATTTATCGCGCACTGACGACGTAGGAAGACAAGCCGAACTGATACTCGCAGATTATCACGGTTTGACACAAATGATAGAGTGTGCCACTAGAATCGCAGACAATTCACATCATAACAATAATTTGCTGGATCTGTTTTTGACAAACGATCCTGATACTACGAAGACAAAAGTTGAACAACCCCTCGGAACATCGGACCATTTACTAATATCAGCAATAGTGCAATTTACATCACCGACACAAATTAAAGCAAATCCTCGTTGCGTTTGGAACTATAAACACGCTGACTGGGAGGGACTGAGAAGCTTTTATGATGAAACACCTTGGAAAACTATTTGTTGTGTTGATCAAGATCCTAGCACATCGGCAATAAGAATTTCTGAAATCATAAAAGACGGAATGCGGCGGTTTATTCCAAATCGATTAATCACTCCTAAAACTGAGGCTTGGTTCATGCGGGATGTTGATGAGGCAGTGAGGAATAAACGCAAAGCATTTAAGACGTATAACGCTAATAAAACACCTGAAACCCATAGCGCCTATAAGAAAGCCAGAAATATTAGTAAATTCAAAATAGACTTGGACAAAGACGCGTTTATCCAGAAGAAAGCAAAGAAATTCGCCGAGCACCCATCTGGCTCACGTAGTTTCTTTCAGGCAGTTAAATCAGTCCAGAGCAATTTTACTCGATCCTCTATTCCAACCTTAGTTCTAAAAGACATTCCCGTGAGCGGCTCGAAAGAGAAGGCGGATCTTTTGGGTCGTATTTTCGCAGAAAACTCAAACATAGTTGAACCCCCCATTCTCCTACAACCATTCCCCCAGTTGTAACGAAAATGAAACACATTATTTTTCGTTGCAATATTGTACGGAAAATGCTTCTTTCTATCAATATCAACAAATCTGCTGGCCCCGACGGTATTCCACCCCTTATTCTTAAAAAGTTTGCTAGGCAGCTCTAATTTTAACAAAAAATTTCTATTTATCTTATAAAACCGGAAAATTTCCCGATTCTTGGAAGCTGGCTAGCGTTCAAACCATATCAAAGAAAGGCAGTAAGATAGACCCTAACAATTATAGACCAATTGCAATTCTGTCGGTTTTAGCTAAAATATTTGAAAAATATGTTAACTACAATTTGATAGATTATTTGGAGATGTCGCGAATTATTGATGATAAACAGTATATGGTTTTCGTAGAAGTCATGCAACAGGTGATCTGTTAGCCTACGTATCCCATCTCTGGAACAAATCGCTGGAAAACCATGGTGAAACATTCAGTATTTCACTTGACATTTCTAAAGCATTTGATAAAGTGTGGCATAAAAATCTCATAGCTAAATTAATATCTTATGGCATAAACCATCTTACTGTCTCATGGATTCATAGTTTTCTTACAGGTCGCCGTCTTGTTTCATTTAATCCAACCAAAACCAAACTATGCCGTCGTTCACGAATAGAGCGACATAAAAAATTCCCTATTAAAATAAACCATGAGGAATTGCGTGAGGTTGAATCAGTTAGACTTCTTGGAGTGGATATTCAAAATAACCTGAGATGGAATAAACATGTGTTCAACCTCGCTAAATCTGCAATGCAAAAATTAGGATTCTTGAATCTATGTAAAAAGTATTTCAATCCCGAGCAAATTTTGCTAAACTTCAAGTCCTTTATTCGTCCATGTATGGAGTACTGCTGTCATGTTTGGGGAGGTGCTTGTCAGTCAACAATAAAATGTCAAGACTCTGTACAGAGAAAAGCAATACGGTTAATTGGTAATACCAAACTAATGATTCACTCCAGCACAGAAGAAATGTGGCTGAATTGTCAATGTACTATAAATATAACTTTAGCGAATCCTCCTCTAAGGAAATTCAAAATATCCTTCCATCGTGTGCGCAGTATAATCGACAAGCAAGAGCTGCCGAGTCATCCCATCCATTTGTTGTACAAAAACCTCATTGTAGAACTGTGTCCTTCCAGAACGACTATTTTAATAGAGTGGCCAAATTGTGGAACTCAATGCCTTCCTCTGTATTTCCCGATGAATTTTCCCCTCAGGCATTTAAAGAAAATGTTCATCATCATTTAAAACAATTAGTATAGTTATCCCTATATCCCCATTCCTTCCATTTTCCTCATCTCCTTCCTTTATAGTTAACATGGTACCTTCGGATATTCAAAGAGTCTAAATAATGAATATTTCATATTTAGTGTGCTAAACATGTCTAGCTAATTAATAAACAAAAAATAGAAAATTTCCAATGAAACTACAATTTTCGCCACATGGACGAAGGAGGTAAATACAACACTAAACATCTGCATTGACAACATCCTCATTTATACAGTCAAAAATTCGAGACTCTTGAGGGTAAGATTCGACCCACTTCTTAAATTCAATGCTCATGCACAACAGCTGAACTCTAGACTGAAAAACAGGAATAATTTATTGAAATCACTAGCTGGTACTGCATTGGGCAAAGCTAAAAATACAATAATTGTTGAAAAATAGCAATAATATAAACCACAAATTAATATATTGAACGCACCCATCTGGTGTATGAATTTTTATCATGCAGTATGCTATGCTTTTTATATATATTGTTTTGTTTTTTTAAATATTTATTCTATTTTAAATCTTTGTAATAAAAAGAATCAAATATAATCTTAACAACTCAATTTGTGTATTTAATTATTTGTTTGCTTACTGTGAACTTCTATATAACTTATTTTCAATAGGTTATGGGCCCAGACCCAGTAAAGGCAAATAAGTATATATAAATTTTTTCGGATACAAATTGAAACAGTCACTAAAGTTAAGATGGCGGATGCAAATAAAAGTACATTTATTAAATTGAATAACAGCAATTATTTCAATTGGAAATTCCGGATAGAAATGTACTTAATTAAAGAAAAATTATGGAAAACAGTTAACGAAGATCCACCAGCACAGCCCCCTGCGGATGCGCAACCAACCTCATCACAGGCGGTAGAAACATGGTTTCAAAAGGATGCAGAAGCACGAGCAGCAATTGGTTTTAAGGTGGAGGATGGTCAATATTGTCATCTTCGTGGAAAAACAACTGCAAAACAACGCTGGCTGGCACTAAAGGAACATCATGAAAAAGATTCTTTGGGAAGTAAAATAAGCTTAATACGTCGAGTTTGTGGAAAGAAAATGACTGAAGAACAAAGTATGGAGCGTCATCTCAGTGAATTTAATGAATTGTTTCAACGTTTGGCTGATTTGGGTGCAAATCAACTGGAAGAAAGTTCACAGAAAAAAATGAATTGGAATATTTATATAATTATAATTAGCTGATTCTAAAATCAATATTTTACCCAAACTATTCTATAATATTACTAATATCGCATAATTGAGATTGGCTGATAGTCATATTTTGAATTGTCTAATTTTGCATTAAAATCAAAGTGTATGTTTTATCTATTATGTTAAAATATTAGCAAAACAATTAGTTAAATTGAAGAATTACAATTATTATCAAAATAATTAGAAAATCCATATACAATAAATTGTCGAACTCAGCGAAACGTATTGAAAAATTGCAATTTTGTTTTGCTACCTTTCGTACTTTTTTTTATCTTTTTTTAATTTAAACTACTCTTTAGTTATTAAAATCATTTGATCTACAACTTCAACACACGTGTTGGGAAGAAATTACAAGTTAATTTATGCAAATTAAATATGTACAGTTTTATGAAATTCAAACAAGTGTATTGTTATTAATAAATTTTTTAAAAAACTAAAAAAAGTTAAAACAAGTGGCTAGTGGTTTATAAAGTGAAAATAAAGTATTCGATGGCAATATTTTTATGATAAAAAAAACCTCAAAAAGTATTTCCTAATATATCTAATATAGAACTTCAAAACATTAATAACGTGATTCGAAACATTTATTTAGTCAAAAAGTAATGGAGTTTAAAACTTCTAGTGATCTAATTGATTTTCAGTGTCATAATCATAACGAAAATTTAATGAATTTGAGTGGTTTTGATACTAGAGATTTAACGGAATCAGAGAATTTATTAGTAGAATGGGGAACCCCAGAACTAATAATAAGTTTCGCTGGTAAGTTTTTTTATTTAATTTTAGAAGGTCTTTCAATAGGTGTGATGAAATTTTCAATTGAAATAAAACAAAAAGCATGGATTGTACAGAAGAATAAAATAGGATTGTACCGTAATGTAATTAATTCAAATACATGTGAATTATTTGTTTCGCAAATACGGCGTTTTGCTTGTTCTGCGATTACGATTTTTTTATAAAGTGTAAAGTAAACTGGCATATTTATAAAATCTTTTAACGATTTGTAAACGCTATAGCCATGTGCATAGCGATCCATGATGATTTGTATTTATTTAATGAACAAAAAAACACAATTGGACAAACGTCCACCCAATTCCTATTGAAAAATATATTACACCTTATTAAAAGTATATGCAATATTTTAATATAAGTTTTTCATATTTTTTATGTTAAGAAAAAGGAATTGATATTGAAGTTTTAAAACAACTTACGATGGACGATATCAATAGACTTATCTCGGACGGCCAGTTTGGCTTAAAAGTTAAATTTCGTACCAATCTATTGGAATGGCGTAGAAGAATGGTACATTATGTTTATGAGAGCTGTTATAATTTAAAATTAAATTTGTATTACTATTTTTAGGGATATGAACCGGCTTTAGCTGAAACAGTCTCCTTAAATAGTTCTATAATAAATTGGATTCATCCAGTGGCGTAGCCAGAATTTTCCATTGGGGGGGGTCAAGGATTATTTTATAAGACTTAATAGTTTAACCCAATAAACCAATTAATTAGTTTTATTAATAATTCATTACAATAATAGATACTTCATTTTAATGTTTCCTTAATTTTAATTTTTTTAATTAATAATTTTTCAAAAAATATATTAATGATTTTTTTTAACTATTTTAAATTATTTTTAATTAACTTTAAGAAAACAAATATCGAATAATTTTTATTTCAAAACAAAAATATTTTTACAATATTTTTTTTTTTAGTAAAAAGTGTTGTGTAGTAGGAATTACAAAATATGTCACAACAACACATAGATACCTTTTAAGACCTTATAGGTCCCGCAACAACATGCATCTTGAGGTGTTGGTGGACGTTTTATTTAAATCTTTGTGGATTGAAGGTACTCGAGACTATTGATTCAGGCAAAGCATTCCATTTGTACGATGTACGCACAAAGAAATCCCTTTGCATTTTGTTACTGGGGCAGTGAGTAATCCCGACAGTTTGACTATTTGCACAAACAGATTGACGAGTTGAACAAGGAAAAGAAGATGTCTGAGGCATTATAGATCTAATTTCATCCGAGCACTGCTGGTGACGATATTTATAAAAAACAACTAGATCAGCAACAGTGCGACGATGTTGTAGGGAATCAAGATTTAATGTTAAATTTCGATCACCAACAATTCGTATAGCACGCTTTTCAACAGAGTCCAAAAAGCCCAACATGGTAACAGATGCAGCGCCCCAAACTTGACAACAATACTCCATGCAGGGACGAATATAGGACTTATAAATGTGGAGTGATTGATACGGAGAAAAATATTTTTTACATCTGTTGAGGAGGCCGAGTTTTCTTGATGCGCTCTTTGCCATGGCCATGATATGATCGTTCCAGAGTAAGTCATTAGAAATTGTGAATCCCAATAAACGAATGTTTTCACATTCGTCTATTTGGTCGTTACACATATTAATTGAAATATCATTGGGAAACTCGTTCTTTGATCTGGAAACAATCAATAGCTGCACTGAAAAAAACATGTCCTATTTCCAATCGAAATGCAATTGTCTCAACCTCACCGTGCGGTCACATATGGCGAATCAAACTACGAAATTGCTTCAACAACTCTACAATTATAAATCGATGAAGTTGAGACAATCACACGAAATATTTATGTGAAAATAAAATATAGTTCAATTAATCTCAAATACTTGAACTTTAAAATGAAAAATTCATGATATAAGGCCAAAGAAAATTTTTTTCAGGGAAATCGTTATTATTTTTATTCAACTACTGTTATATTGGATATAACACTTTATATTTTAAATAAACCTCATTCTGTTGTTAGGAAAATGTTATCGTGTAGTTGTCCCAATCACACTGAAATTGTTTGCAAATAATTTTTCTTTGCATGAATAATCAACTGCCAACTTCGAGATGAGCTTGTCATGAACTTCAATATTTTTTTCAGTGTGTGTTTTGGTGGAATTAAAATTGACCAAATTTTTGTCACCCCAATCGGCGACTTTTTTCAGGCCCTCGTTTACATTTATGGCAGCGTCTCTCCGGGCGGGATTTATTTCTTCATGCATTTTATCCTTTGAAGATAGGGGGACGAATGACTTGTGCAGTGTACTATCATCTGCAAAACTATTTATTGGGTTATTGGTAATTTGCAACAGTTCGTTGATATAAATTAAAAATAAAGTGGGAGATAAAACTAAGCCTTGGGTACATCAGCGTTAATTAATTTGGACTCAGAAATAAAGCCATCTATAGATACCGAGATGTATCGGTTAGACAGAAAATTTTGAATCAACTTCACAACTGTGGGATAAAAACCGTACGCAACGAGCTTGTTGATCAAGTTGGTATGCCAGATTCGATCAAATGCTGTTGAGATGTCTAATGCGATTACGTACTTTTCACCACCTTTGTCAAGTATGCTATTCCAAAGATGTGCTCCATAGTTCAATAGATCGGTTGTTGATCTTTTGTTTCTAAAACCGTATTGGCTGTCATGATATCAAATGGTTGTCCTCCAAAAATTTGGATATGTGTGAATTAATATATTGCTCGTATATTTTAAACAGGACTGGGAGTAAGGTTATTAGTCTGTAATTTGAAATATCACATTTCGTTCCTTTTTTGGGACAGGCTGGACATTGGCCAACTTCCAGCAGGATGGAAAAATACCAGATTTATAGGATTTATAAAATATTTTGGTGAGAGTTGGTGCAACAATATAAAACAAAAATATCGAATAATTTAATTAACTTTCATAAAACAAATTTCGAATAATTTTTAATTAACTTTAAAAAAGCAAATTTCGAATAATTTTTTATTAACTTTAAAAAATGATAATTTTCTTTATTTTTAAATAGAAATTTTTGTGCTAGTGATTTTGAAATTTAAACTTATTTGAAACTAAATGACACTTTACCTATTGATTCGCCTCAAACCTGTGTCTAGGAAGGGATGAAAAATGATTTACTTGATTAATGAAATTCCTTAAAATATCAAGGCGTTATATATCATTTTAACTATTTAATTTAAACACAGTTAATTTGGTTTTGTATTTAGAACAACTTCCAGGACACTTTGTTTTGTCCGATCTTATCTATTGTTCGATCTACGAAATTGTTATTTGTTATTTCCGGCACGGAATGCTAGTTATGAAAAAATTGCTGTAATTTATTTCTCAAATCCTATTTCACGATGTATAGGAATAGGGCTACAGATGTACTCATAAAGAAAGACAAAATAGTAGACCAGTGGGCATAAATAAAAGACGCCAGAATAGTACATTATGATGCTAGGACGTAAAGCTAAAGATTTTGGTCGTATGTGGAGTTGCATCCACGTTAAGTCCAAAATAGCTTATGTCCGTGCATCATATACTATTTTTTATTCGCCGCAAGTAAAATATTTAAAAAAAAATGTTTATTCTAAATTGAAATTACAAATTTGCATAAATTTTTGAAATAAAAATATGTGGAACAAGTTACCTTTGACATAATATTTGTTATTTTTTCCAAATTATTGTTTCACTATTTTTTTTTTATTTAGCGTATGGTTTTTTTGTGACACATTAAAAATTAAACTTAAAATTAGTAGACTCTTCTATGAAATCTACCTAAAACAAAGCATGGATACACATTAAATGAACTTACATTCAATTTGATTGCGCGTCCTTTAGTAAAAAAGTAAAAAGTAAAATATTTGAACATTGGGCAGTACATTTGAATATTAGATGTTTACATCGAGCGAGTCTATCCATGCTGCTACATCGGGAGTTGCCAAATGGATGTCTGAGATGTCGCCATTGTACCGTCAAATTGGACACACAGTTGCAATGTGTTTTATGGTTTATTGTGGAGCGCCACAGTCACACTCAGGGGACTCTGAAATGCCTCACATGTAGAAAAAATCAGCACAACGTCCATGATTCGTTCTTATTCGGTTTAGTGTAGTCCAGGTATGACGTGGCAGATCGAAACCAGGTTGGGTAGAAGTCGGGTTAGTAATAGAAAGGCCAGTTGTATTGATGATGCCAGAAGGTGTCCCAGACATCCCAGATATTAAAATTAGTTGCCAGCAGGCTGCTGGCAGTTTTATGTGGAGGCTTTCTTGACTTCAATCGACAACGAGTGTGGTCACCGTTATCTTCGTGCAAGGGTAACTTGATGTTGTTGGTTACCTTTTTATGTTCACGCATGAGAGCATGCGATCGGCTGAGTGCAGGTGGAGCGATATTGCTTAACACAGGGCCAAGGTTAAGAAATGGTTCTGATAGTACTACTTATAGTACGCATCGTGGCATGCAACTGGCAGTCAACTTTTTGAGTATGTGTGCTAGTGAGTATGTGTGCTATCACTATGACAACATAGTGGAGGGTGGGGTTCTGTGGAACGAAAAGAAAGCAACTGTTCAATTCATTCGTTAGATTCCAGGGAAAAAATCTTAATATTAGAACATTAGAGCAATTCTTCTAGAAGACAGAAACTTTAAAATTTCAATGGGGGGGTTTAAACCCGAATAAACCCGCATGTCGCTACGCCACTGATTTTGGTAATCTGACGATGAATGTTTACATTCGAAACATGTTATAATAAATATATACCAAAAAAGTTTGTTCCATTGATTATAATTACAATAATTTATTTATATAAATTATTGATTTTATTTAAAAATGTATTAGTCATTCATCCAGATTTTTCTGCTTCGGCTATTTTAAGTCGAGTTGCCGTAAAGATTTTAAAATCGTAATTTGCCGAATGACAAAGAAAATAAATAAGTGATACTGAGCAAAAAGTGGGAATCGCTGCGAAAATTTACATGTTTGCTTAAATAACTAATAAACTTAACTTAACTTTAATAAAATCGTAACAAAATTCTTTTCGTAAAAATGCCGAATTTGCCGAATGGGAAAATTCTTGGGAGGGTGTCACAACCCCCAAAACCCCCCTCGGCGTCAGGTCTGACAGGAAGAGAGAAGGAGGGGGTTCTGAGGAACGAAAAGAAAGCAACTGTTCAATTCATTCGTAAGATACCAGGGAAAAAATCTTAATATTAGAATATTAGAGCAATTCTTCTAGATTACAGAAATTTTAAAATTTCAATGGGGGGGGTTTGAACCCGAACAAACCCGTATGTCGCTACGCCACTGGATTCATCAACAACAATCTGTTCGTACGCAATCACATATTTCCGTTTCCACGCAGTCGTCGGACAACATAAATTTAGCATCGCCGCAACCAAATTCAAATTTAGTAAGATTTGATATGACATACAGATTTATAAATTACATTACATTAATTTTACAATTTTAGGACTTAAAAGAGCTATTAAAATCAGCTTCCGGAACTTCAATTTTAAGTGAATATAAACAGCATAACTTTTTATCTAAGTCAAACCGACAGCAACTCGTCAATATAATTTGCGAGCATTGGATAAATACTAATCAAACAGTACATCAAAAGGAATATGAATCAGCATTTAAGCAAATCAAAATTTTATTTCCAAGTGAAGATGGCGTAATAATTTATATTTTCGTAATATATACATTAATCTTTTTAAAACGGTTTTTACATTTTAAGGAAATTTATTTAGGTTGTAATAAACAGCGTGGCAAATTGGCTGATAAATATTATAGTCTAAGTAGAAAATACCGTGAAAAAGGTGTATTAAAAAGCAGATACTGCTTAAAAAGGAAATACAGCACCAGCTCTGAAATACATGGTGAAGTTTTTGATAACTTATGTAAATAAGAGTATTAATAACGAGATGTTCATTAAATAAACTGTTACTAAATACTTAAATTTAATTTTCAGAAGGACCACTTGATACAGAGTTGATTAATATTCAACATTGGCTCAAAAACAACCGTGATCCTGAAAGTTTGGTGTTAGAGAAATGGAAATTAACTTATAGTTTACGACAACAAAACAGATATAATGACAGTTATTGCCTTTTTAAGGAATGGCCTATATTAAATCAAAAAATTGGTATAGCGTTGGTAATTAATTTATTTTGAAAAAAGAAGTAGCATTTTTATAATACAAATACCTTCATTTTAGATTGAATTGGACTTTGACATACTATAACCAAACAAATCTAACCTTTTGTTCTCAAAATGGTCAGTATTCATTCTAAAATCATCCAAATATTTGACCAGGATATTAAAGATTCAACCAACAAGGAAACTTTAAAATCATTAAAAGGAACATCAAACGAATGTAAATTTATTTTAATTAAATTAAAATTAGATAATTACTTTAACTTTATATTTTTTTATATTCTTAATTGCAGATGAAAAACAATATTTAACTTTCAGTTTATTACACAGTATTTTGATACCGACAACCATTCGTCCGGAAAAGGGTTTGGCGCAAAAACAGTGGAAGCCGTCTATTTTAGATTCACAAAAAGCATTTATTAGACTAATTCCAGTAATATAATAAAACAAATAAAAAATTTTACGTATTCTAATCCAAATATATTACTTTTTTTAGGAAAAATCATACATCGAAGCTGAACTAAACAAGCTTAAAGAAGACAAGATAAAAAACAAATTAACATTACAGCCTTTTATATTGGCCGTTGGTACCTCAACGGAGGATATAGAAACTTTTTTTATATATTTTAATGAAATTTATTACGAAACATCGAATTTGTTAAAAGCAGTAACTGCAACATTTCAGATTTTTCAAATCTGTAATATAAAATATCCAGTTGAATGTTACCAAGTTTGTCAGTTTATAGAGATTTATTTTTTTAACATGAATGCGAGCAACCGCAAATCAAATGCACTAAATGCATTATTAAATAATCTCAGCAATTAGGTTTGATTATGTGTATACATTAAAGTTATAAACATATATTATATATAGGATTAATATTATAGTAAAACCCACAAAATGTTTTCATGTTATTTATGCCATGATAGCTTAGCTACATCAAACATGTATATAAGTCATTTAAAATATTTTCACAAACTTAAAAATGATTCTAGCTTCAAATGCACACAATGTTCACAATGTTTTCAATCTATATATGCTTTTAAACGTCATATAGATAAGCAACATCAACCAATTTTGAACGACAACATAAATTTTAACTCGATATCAAATGTTCCTGGAATAAAAAATAAAGATATTGCTTACACAACTAGCAACAGAATTACAAATGAATTTATGGAACAAAATAAAGCGATAAATACGGTAGTTTCAACATCCACATTCCAAATCCCACATGAAAGTGTAAACCGAAATGCTAAATTAGATATTCATAATAATATTTTAGATTTTGTATTAGAGTTATATGGAAAAAATACTTTAAACCGAAAACTGGCTAATGAAGTTATTAAAATGTTTAAACAATTTGGTACTTCAATTTTCGACTTTATAAAATCTGAGCTACCTAATCAAGAATATTCTTACAAAAATAAAACAGGATGCGATAAAGAGTTGGATATGGTGGTGTTAATTTCGGATATGGAAAAACTATTTAATACCGAATTTTCAAAATTTGATGCCGAATATAAATTAAAAAACCATTTAAAAGAAATTGGATTATATAACGAACCAATAGAATTTATAATAAACGATAGTATTACAATAAATAACATAAAAGGTTGCACAATAAAAGGTATTTTAATGCCATTAAGAGAAAATTTAAAAAAATACTTAGAGCAACCGAATTTGTTAAAATATATGTTAGAATACCTGAATTATTTAAAAGAAGCATCTAAAATTGAAAATATAACTCAAGGAACATCTTGGATGGAAAAAATTAAAAATATGGATGGAAAAATATGCATTCCTTACATATTATATCAGGATGACTTTGAAATAAACAACCCACTCGGTTCAAAGAAAATTGTTTATAAATTATCTGCTTTTTATTTAGTTTTTCCATTGGTTGATGGTACAAAAATATCGAAGTTAGAGCATATACATATTTGCTGCTTAACAAAATCATCTAGCAACATTCACGGAAGCATGTTAAATTATGGAAAGTTATGTCAGACTCTAAAAAATTTAGAAGAAGTTGGCCTATCTATTCAATACGGAAATGAGTTTTTAACTGTTCATTTAATTTTGGCTGCAATAACAGGTGATAATCTTGGATTAAACACTATTCTAGGTTTTAGCCAATCCTTTTCTGCTAATTATTTTTGTAGGATTTGTAAAATTGAAAAAAATTTATCTAAATCACAGACACGTGAAGACCCATACTGCTTAAGAGATATTAAAAATTATAATGCTGATTTAGAAACTAAAAATTTATCGGAAACTGGTGTAAAAGAAGAATGTGTATTTAGCTCTTTAAAAACATTCACTGTCACAGAAAATGTAACTGTAGACATAATGCATGACCTCTCCGAAGGTATTTGCCATTATGAGTTCAGTTTTATACTAAATTACTTTATTGTAGAACAGAATTTTTTTGATTTGTCTATACTAAATAACAGAATATCAACATTCAATTTGAAGAAATTGGAAGGGAAAAACTTTGTACTAAAAATTTCTATGGATAATATAAAAAATCAAAAATTTAATTTGTCTGCTTCCGAAATGAAATTGTTTGTAACTTACATACCATTTCTAATAGGAGATTTTATACCAAAAAATAATCCGGTATGGAAATTTATGTTGCTCTTAATACAGTTGTGTGAAATGTGTTTGCTACCTGAATATAGGAACAAAGAAATTGAAGATCTCGAAAAATTAATAACAAAACATCACAGAGCATATATTAATCTGTTCAATACACATTTGGTTCCTAAACATCATATTATGTTACATTATCCACTAGTTATTAGAAAATTAGGACCATTAAAAAAACTATGGACAATGAGATTTGAAGCTAAGCATAAGAAGTTAAAAACTTATGCGTCTTTAATTACTTCTCGGAAAAATATTTTAATAAGTATTGCGAAAAAGTTTCAACTTGAATACTCATCTTATCTTCATAAAGTGAAAATAAATGAATTTAATGACTTATGCCCGGAGGGTGGAGAATACATAGATTTTACAAATAAAAATGAATTTGTATATTGTGATCAATATAACAATTTGATTTTAAACAATATATTAAATTTTAAAACTGTGACCTTTAATAATATTGTTTTTAAAGCTAGAAATATTGTAGTGAAAACGGTTAATAACGAATTTACATTTTTTAAAATTTTGTCCACTGCTCAAACATATTTATTAGCTTGTAAGAAAATTTATATAATTGAATTAAATAAACATTTTAATGCATTTATAGTTGATAAAAACACATCAAACCCAAGTATATATGATATTTTTGATATAAATATTGTGAAATATTATCCAACGGATTTTATTGTATTATCAAATAGATCAAAAGCAATTAAATTAAAACCTCCATTTAAGTAAACGTCACGAAGAGTTTATGTTTATGTTATACTTTTAAATTATATGTATATAAATGTATAATTATGAAAACCTTTATTTAATAGTAATAATAAATGAATTCTTTATTTAAAAAAGTATTTTTCTTTATAATTTTATTTATATAATGTATATAATGTTGAGAAATAGCTTTATCAGCTATTTTTAGTAGCTCAAACAACTAATCAAAATTGAAATTTCAACTAAAACTATAGGTGAACTAGCGATATTTTTTTTCTTAAATTAACTAAAGAAAGTGGTTGTTTCATCAAAACCAGTATATGAATTTAAATTTAAATATTTGGGAGTTTTACCTAAAGTATTGGCTAAATATTTTAATAAGGATTGGCTCATACAGCTATTTCAATTGCTAATTTATCTAATAAATTTGCAATTTTATCTTTTTTAATTCATCAAAACATGTTTAGCAAATCCAGCAAATTAAAATGGGAGACTGAAAATTGACCATTTTAATTATATGTTTCTCATAAAACATTATAAGATTTTTAAACTTTTTTTTTCTGTGAATTGGCAAGTCGGTATTATTCTATCCAGTTTACCGAAAAGTTATGATTCGATGGTATCGGCTCTTGAAATTCGAAAAGAAGAAGAACTTACAATGTCATTAGTGCAAACGAAATTAATAGAAGACTACAAGCGACGACATGATGAAGATGAAGTCAATGGTGAAGCCAATAGTGATTCAATACTGAAAATGGCAGAGGCGAAACAGTGTTTTTTCTGCAAGGGTACAAATCACATAAAGAAGGATTGTTACAAGTTTAAGGCATGGAAAGGTAAGCAGGACCAAGAAAAGGAATTAAATTCAAAGTTAAATGGCTCGAAAAGTGAAAAGGCAAACAAAATTGAAGAAACAAAGGAACATTTGTTTTCAATGACGTCATCGTCATGCATTGGATGGTTAGTTGATTCCGGGGCAACGAGTCACGTAACAAACAGTTAACAGAATCTAACATCAATCGATCACATGTATAATGGTGAAGTAAATTTGGCGGACGGCACCAAATCAAAGTTTGCGGGAAAGGGTACATGTGAAATTAAAATGATTGATTCGGACGGCGTAGTGTCAAAGGCAAAAATTACGGATGTATTATACACACCGAATATTGATGGAAGCATGCTGTCAGTGAAAAAGTTAGTCAATAATGGATATACAGTTATTTTTAATCCAGATATGAGTGAGATCAAATTAAATGAAAAACAGATTGCGGTGATTGATGAAACACATGGTTTATACAAAGTACGACAAGCAGGCACGGTTTGTGCAATCAAGGAAGTAGAAGAGTTAGTCGAAGGATGCATACATTATTGGCATCTAGTTTTCGGACATCGTGATCCACAGGCAATTAGAGAAATGGTAATGCAATGAAAAGGAACAATGTGACACATCTCTTCTAGCAAAAACAACAAGGCTACCATTTCCGAAAAGATCTGAAACAAAATCAACCCGAATTATGGATTTAGTTCACACAGATGTTTGTGGACCAATGCAAACGGCATCACATGGTGGAAAGCGGTATATTCTCACATTCATCGATGAATTTTCAAGACACACTTTGGTATATTTTCTGACACATAAGTCTGAAACTGAGGAAAAACTACACGAATACATAGAGTAAGTGAAAAATAAATTTGGTAAAATGCCGAAGGTGATTCGTTCAGACAGAGGAGGGGAATACGTTGGAAAAGGAGTCACATCATATCTAAAAAGTAAAGGAATTGAGACACAGTTGACTACACCCTCCTCAACAGAACGGAGCTGCAGAACGTAAAAACAGAACGTTGGTTGAAATGGCACGATGTATGCTCACAGAAGCTGTGGGTGCGGCAAATTATATACAAAATCGCGTTTTAACTAGATCAACAGATAAAACACCATATGAGTTATGGACAGATCGAAAGCCTGATACTCGTCATATGAGGATTTTTGGTAGTAAATGTTTTGTACATATACCACAACAGAAGAGACGAAAATTGGACAATACAGCGGTTTCAATGATACTGGTCGGATACGATGAAGTTTCAAAGGCGTACCGGTGCTATGATTTTGAAAGTAAAAAGCTGGTGATTAGATTAGATGTACGTTTCGTAAACGTTAGATTGCATCAGAATGAATCAATTGTGTATACAACGGCTTCAAAACGTGGTAACATAGATAAATCTTGTGAACATCAGGACACTGATGTGGATGAAACGGTGATACCAAATCAGGACATGAGTTCGGATCTAGATATTTCTACGTATGAATTAGAAATGGAACATCAATCTGATTTGGAATTAAATGAAATCCAAAATGATGGGGAAAGAAAATATCCTGTAAGATCGACAAGAAATGTTTTACCACTGCGTTACAGAATTAATGCAATCGTCGAACCAGAGTAATTGGCGCAAGTATTGTCAAGTGAACAAAAATCAGAGTGGATTGGAGCGATAGAAGATGAAATTGCCTCACTTGCAAAGTTTGAAACATGGGAACTTTGTAAGCTACCGGATGGTCATAAAGCAATTGGAAGTACATGGGTTTACAAAGTAAAGACAGATATAAAGGGAAATGTTTGCCGTTACAAGGCAAGGCTGGTAGCACAGGGATACTCACAACAATATGGAATCGATTACGATCAAGTGTTTTCACCAGTCGTTAAACTAACAACTTTTCGTATTTTGCTTTCAATTGCATCAAAAGAAAAATTAATAGTTCGACATTTGGATGCAAAAACCTCATTATTAAATAGTAAGATGAATGAAACAATCTACGTGAAGCAACCTCCTGGATTTGAAGATGAACAGAAACCAGATTACGTGTGCAAACTAAAGAAAAGTTTATACGGTTTAAAACAAACAGCTCGATTATGGAACAAAGAGATCAATGACGTTCTCATCGGAATGGGATTAGAATAAAGTAAGGCTGATCCGTGTTTGTATTTCAAAGAGGAGAATGCGGGTTGGGTTTTCTTATTGATCTATGTGGATGATATCGTGGTAGCAGCGAAATCACAAGAAGTTATTAATCGCATTACGATAATGATTAATCAGAAAATTGTGATAAAGGACTTGGGTGATATTAATCATTATCTGGGTATGGAAGTCACAAAAGATGATAAAGGATATTACAGTTTGTGCCAGTCAACATATATTAAACAGCTAACAGAAGTCTTCGGATTGGCACAATCAAAAATATCACCAATACCAATCAGTGTAGGATATGGCAAAGCAGATTATAGTGATACTGGACTATTGTTATCAAATACACAATATCAACAGTTATTGGGCTCATTGTTATATATTGCAGTGAATACCAGACCAGATATTAGTGCGGCTGTATCAATCTTGGCGCAAAAGACGAGTCAACCACATCAGGATGATTGGAATGAATTAAAGCGGGTGCTCAAGTATCTGAAAGGAACAAATGATTTAAAACTAAACTTGAGCAGTGACCATGAACGACAAGATTTATTCGGTTATGCAGATGCAAATTGGGCTGAAGATAGAAATGATCGAAAATCAAACAGTGGATTTGTGTTCATATTCAATGGCGGTACAATAAGTTGGAGATGTCGAAAGCAGAAATGTGTGGCAATGTCAAGAGGCAATATGGATTCGACGTGTGTTGAAAGACATGAAACAAAATATTGATACGGCAACAACCATTTTTGAGGACAACCAAAGTTATTTAAAGTTAATCATTGACGAAAAACTTTCAAGCCGAACTAAACATATTGACACAAAGGTGCATTTTATCAAGCATCATGTTGAAGGAGGTGAAATTCATTGCAAGTATTGTCCAACAGAAGTTATGCTTGCAGATATGATGACCAAACCATTAGCTGAACCGAGATTCATTAAGCTCAGATCGATGTGTGGTTTAAATAATTGAGGAGGGGTGTTGAAAAATAGCAATAATATAAACCACAAATTAATATATTGAACGCACCCATCTGGTGTATGAATTTTTATCATGCAGTATGCTATGCTTTTTATATATATTGTTTTGTTCTTTTAAATCTTTGTAATAAAAAGAATCAAATATAATCTTAACAACTCAATTTGTGTATTTAATTATTTGTTTGCTTACTGTGAACTTCTATATAACTTATTTTCAATAATAATCACAACTTAAAAAACAATAGGAAGACCTATTATAAATTATGCTGCTCCCATATGGACACCCTAAGACGCTGACTCAGTGAAATACGTTACAAACAACACAAAACGCAGTCTTCCAACCCACAACCAGATGTTGTTTAATCAATTCCTCCTCCGAGATCAATTGCACGAGGAATGTAACATATTGTCGGTTCGTGAACATAATGAAATAATGCATAATGAACATAATGCAAAGACATCTTATCAACGATTGAACCACGCAGAGACATAAGGAGTACAACGAAGTACTTTCTGCATGGTGTCAGAGATTACCAAATCACAGATAATATCGACGTTTTTAGGCAACCCAGGTTGGCTGGCTGGCTCAAAAACATTCCACACTAAAGTTGTAGATACAAGAACTACGCCACAAATCGCTGCCGAAGAGCTACAACTACGTCGCAGCAACAGATCCATTCTGGCGCAACTAAGATCTTGTTGGTCAAGCATCTTAAACAACTACATAATGGGATATGTAGATAATGTAACCACCGTCTTTTCAACACTTACAAAGGATGATAGCAACATGATTTCGTCGGTGTATGACACTATTTAACTTCGGCAGGCGGTTGAGGCAAACTTGACATATCGACTTTAATGTGACTTGATGCGTTTAATATGACTTGATGGTGTTGAAAGTTTTGGAAATACAAGCGACTCCATCAGTTTATCAATTGGTGACAGTAGGGAAATCAGTTTGTATTTATTGGATTGATTTTAATAAAGGTATAACCCAGCCGACCTTGAGTATCGGAATTGTGAAGCTGTTGATTGAGTTGCTTTACTTCTCTAACCAGAAATAGAAACGCTTGTATAAGTTTAGTTTTGGTGCTTGATATCTCGCACCAAGTTTGACTTTTACTAATTAATGTTGTGTTGAACTGTAAATTTATAATTAAACTGTATCATGTAATAGTACCCTTAAATATTCTATTGTATCTATGTTCATGTTAATAAAACTTCTTCCGCTAATGTCTTTTGTATAAACACGACGTGTATTTATTTTCCGTATTTTTATCACGTTTCATCAGGTTATTGGCCCAGCCATAACGAGTTAAAATAAATACAGTAAAAAAGACATAATCGCGCTTTGTATTCTGGATAAATATTTTTAAAAATTTAAAGTAAATTGTGACAGTAAAGAATTTTTTAATAAAGACACCATGAGTATCGTTCCATTAGTCGACAAGTTGATCGGACGTGAAAATTATAATAATTGGGCTTTTGCAATAAAAGCATATATGGAACACGAGAATTTATGGTCATGTGTGCAAGGTGTGGATCCAGAAAAAGATGTTGATGTAAAGCAAAGTCGAGATACGAAGGCAAAATCTAAAATAATCATGATGGTGGACCCGTGTAATTTTGTCCACATACGATCGGCAAACACAGCGAAGGAGGCGTGGGATAACCTCAAAGCAGCGTATCAAGATAAAGGTTTAACGCGTAAAGTTGGTTTGATGCGTAAGATGATCATTACTAAGTTGGATGATTGCAGTTCGATCGAAGAGTACATTGGTATTATAATGTCAACGGCGCAAATGTTAAACGACATTGATTTTGTTGTAAGTGATGAATGGGTAGGGACATTTTTGCTGGCTGGACTACCCGAGACTTACAGGCCGATGATCATGGCAATCGAGAATTCAGGAGCCAATGTGACAAAATGAAATTAATGCAAGATGGTAAATGTTGCGTTGCTTCAATTGTAATACTCCAGGTCATTATGCAAAAAATTGTAACAAGGCTAACAAAGGTAAAAGTAATTCAGACAAGAAAGTTGAAAGTTCACTACTGTCAACATTTGACGTGAATGAAACCGTTTTGGATAATAATTGGTACATCGATTCCGGTGCTTCGGCTCATATGACGCACAATAAATCGCAGATCACCAATTTCAGTTCAAATGTTAACAATCGTCAAGTAAGCATGGCAGACAGTACAAAAATTTCAATTGAAGGTACTGGTGAGTGTAAAATACCATTAATTGTTAATAATAGTGTGGAAAATGTTCGAGTGTCAAACGTGTTATATGTTCCAAATCTTGCTGCGAACCTGTTGTCAATCAGTCAGATGGTGAAAAATAATAAGAAGGTTGTTTTTGATAAAAATGGGGGTCGCATTTATGATGGAAAAAATTTAGTGGCCTCAGCAACACTATGTAATGATGTATACAAGTTAGACATGCAAGTCAACAAGAATTTAGAGAAATCGTATTATGTGGAGGAAGACAAGCAACTATGGCATCAACGTCTTGGTCACATGAGTAGTGATTACATGGATAAGCTTCATTTGTCAACAGAAAAGGTCAGTTTTGATAACTGCAAGTAGTTTGATAAATGTGAACAGTGCATCAGAGGAAAACAAACAAGATTGTCTTTTCCTGGAAATGGTACACGAGCAAATGATTTCTTACAAATAGTTCACACAGATCTATGTGGACCAATTAAAGAAGTGTCTCTTGGAGGAGCACGATTTATGTTCGTTCTAGTGGATGATTTTTCCCGTAAGGTATTTGTATATTTTTTGAAAAGAAAAAGTGAAGTGCCAAAATGTTTCGTGGGTTTCAAAAATCAAGTGGAAAATGAATTGAACCGTAAAATAAAAATTAGTGATAACGGTACAGAATTTAATAATGCAGAAATGAGAAAGATTTTATTTGACGCTGGTATTAAGTTTCAATTCACAACTCCCTACACACCAGAGCAAAATGGTTGCTGTGAAAGGATGAACAGGACGCTCATAGATAAGACGAGATGTATACTGATTGGTGCAAATTTACCGAAATATTGGGCGGAAGCTGTAAATACAGCTGCGTATTTGGTGAATCGCTCACCAAATCGTAATTTAAATTATTCCAGTCCGGAAGAAATTTGGTCTGGAACAAAAACGAAGCTGAATCATTTACGAGTTTTTGGATGTTTATGTTACGCGCACATTCCAAAGCAAAAGAGAAAAAAGCTCGACGCAAAAGCTGAAAGATGTATTTTTGTTGGATACAGCCAAGAGTCGAAAGCATATCGACTGTATCATATCGATCGTCAATGCATCATTATTCGAAGAGATGTCGTATTCTTGGAGAATGAATTTATAGGCCAGGTAAATATTGAAAATTATGCTAATTTTTTTTGATATTTTCTCAGATAGTTCTGATAGTTGTTCATCGAAACTGGTGAATCAAAAAGTTGATTCACAAGATACAACTCGGGCAAGAGAAGTAAACATGTCAGACTCAATTGTTTCATCACCAGCATCACCGACGTCACATGACAGAATTGAAACAAATACAAACAATTATGAAAGTGTGAGAGATGTATCAGATGATTCAGATTATCAACCAGTGGACAATGTACAATATGTTGAAAATGGTCTAAGGAGATCAAATCGTCTTCCAAAACCGACAACCTATGATGATTTTGTGACGTATAGTGTGAATTTAGTTAATATAAGTAATGGTGATCCATTGACTGTGCAGGAAGCATTAACAAGTCCACATACTGAATTATGGAAGGAAGCAATGAAGAAAGAATACAATGCTTTGATGATTAACAACACTTGGGAGCTTGTTGAACCACCAATAGACAAGAAGCCTCTCAGTAGTAAATGGGTATTCAAGACCAAACGGGATATCAATGGAAATATTATACAGCACAAAGCAAGACTAGTCATTAAAGGTTGTGCTCAGAAATATGGAGAAGATTATAACGAAACCTATTCGCCAGTTGTAAGGTACACTTCCTTGAGGTTTTTATTTGCAATGGCAGTAAAGTATGATATGGAGATTCATCAAATGGATGCAGTGACAGCGTTCTTACAGGGAGAACTAGAAGACACAATTTATATGTTTCAACCTGAGGGTTTCAGTTCTGGTAACAAAGTTTGTCATCTAAAAAAGTCACTCTATGGTCTTAAGCAGGCTAGTCGTGTGTGGAATCTACACTTGAATACACACTTGAAAGCATTTGATATGACTCAGTCATCAGTAGATTCCTGTATTTACTTCAAAGCCATTGGGGGGAAGATGATTATAGTAGCTGTTTATGTAGATGATCTCATTTTATTCACGAATGATAAGAAAATGTTAAACGATTTGAAGGAGCACTTGCAGTCGAAGTTCCAGATGAAAGACATTGGTGAAGCCAAATACGTCCTTGGAATGCAAATTAATAGAAATCGTCAGAAAAATTAATTGTCATTAAGTCAAAAGAATTATTTATTGGAAGTACTGAATAAATTCAATATGTCGGATTGTAATCCGGTAGCTACTCCTATGGACCCAACTCAAGTTTTGTCAAATGAAATGGGTCCGAAGAATGATGAGGAAAGGCAACAGATGCAGAATATACCATATCAAGAAGCTGTTGGTAGCTTGTTGTATGCGGCCCAGATTTCAAGGCCAGACATTAGCTACGCTGTTAATAAATTGAGCCGTTATAATCAAAATCCAGGAATGGCACACTGGCAAGCAGTGAAGCGTGTGATGCGTTACTTAAAAGGAACTCTGGATGCAGTAATTCAGTATAAATATGATAAGTATGCTGAATTTGAAGGATATTGTGATTCAGATTGGGCAAGTGATGTGGATCAGCGAAGATCAACTACTGGTTATGTATTTAAACTTTTAAAAGGTCCAATATCGTGGAATACAAAACGGCAATGTACTGTGGCTCTATCGACTACAGAGGCTGAATATATGGCATTAGTAGCTGCTACGCAAGAAGGACTCTGGCTCAACCAACTGCAAAAGGAAATCTTTCCTAATACATCAAATGAAATTAAAATTAACTGTGACAACAAGAGTGCAATATGTCTTAGTGAAACGAATCTTTATCAAGCAAGAACTAAGCATATTGATGTTAAATTTCATTTTATAAGAGATTTAGTGATGAACAAGAGGTTGAAGATCCAATATGTACCAACGAACAATATGATTGCAGATGTTTTAACCAAGCCGTTACCGGAGCAGAAGCACCGAAGCTGTTCAGATGCAATTGGAATTCAATTTTAAGAATTACAAATTTAGAGGGGATGTTGAAATGTAAATTTATAATTAAACTGTATCATGTAATAGTACCCTTAAATATTCTATTGTATCTATGTTCATGTTAATAAAACTTCTTCCGCTAATGTCTTTTGTATAAACACGACGTGTATTTATTTTCCGTATTTTTATCACGTTTCATCATGTTGACCAAGTGATATCATTAGCATAAGAAACCTTTATTACTCTATTGAACATAACAGGGTTCAGGACTTCTGATTCCCTCATCTTCCTGTATTTTACATTTTTACAAACCACTCGACATATGTTCAGCGGCCACGAATATAGTTCGGGAGTCATTTTTATTCGTTTTGAAAAATTGAGCATAGCAGATCTAATTTACGTCAGTTTCCGAAAGCAGATCAGATACCCAGCGCAACTAAAAATTGGGATAATGAAAATGCTGATCTCTTATGATGCCGCTTATTTCACATATGTGTATAATGTGGAGAACAATTTTGTTGGAGTGTTATGCGAGTGAGCGACTAAAACGTTCCTGTAGTATTATAAGGATCAAAAACTTCATCTATTTAGCAGTTGATAACAGTAGCGAAATTTATGATTGAGCAACTTCAGGCAAGTTCAGAAAAATTTTGGGAAATTTGGACTTGACCCCTTTTAATTTGAATTATATTTTGTTTTTAGATAACCTTTGAAAAATAAAAAAAAATACAACTTCTCTTAGATTTTTTTTTGACTACTTGTCTTTACAAGGTCTAGGTGTCTAGGGTGCCCTAGAATTTTTGTGAGTTTATCACGTAGAGTTCATTTTGACGAGCGATTGTAGACAAAGTGCTTAATCAATTTTCATAAGTATATGTCGTTTAATAGGTATTGGAAAGAAGCATTTAAAATTTTACACTGTTAATTTGTTGTATATCATTTTTAATAGTGTAACATAAATAATAATTTTAAGATAGCGCTGGTATTGATAGCTCATATTATTTTTTTTTTAAATTAACTTGAAGCTTCGTTTATACTTAACCAACTGTGAAAGCTTAGAATTAACGTTATTTTTTTTATCAAGATAAAATTTTACAAAAAGTTCTGTAAAGACGCGTTTTCGAAAAAAAATCTAGAACAAGTTGTATTTTTTATTTTTCAAAGACTATCTATAAACAAAACATAATCAAAATTAAAAGGAGTCAAGTCAAAACGTTGTTGAATCTTCGTGAAATTTCTCGGTTAGATTCATCAACCACTGTCAGTTTTAGCGTAATGTATGATATACTGATAGAATATAGGCAAAAGGAAACATAGCAGGATTGCTAAAAGTCAAACCATGGTTCACCAGTTTTGACAGTCTTCGTAAAACTATGTAGAGTCAACTAGTAGCAATTTGAAATTTTTTTTTAAGAGTGTTCCTATATGTTTTATCCTTTGTTTTGAATGACAATCTATTGAATTCGTTGTTGCACATCTTGTTCTTTGCTTTTGAACAATATGACAGCGCTGTAAATTAGATAAACATTTAATAGTTTGCCTTAAGTTGCTATCACTACGCGACCTATGCTAGTCTATTACCTAAAATTACGATTATGGGGAAAACTCAAATTCTATTAATATTTAACGAGTGTGAATTTGAAAAAAGAATGATTATTTACAATACTATTGTTTGTGGATCATGTAATTGCAAGTTAATATTCTTTTATTTTACTGGTTAATGGGTTTATTACGGTTTATCTTTAATTAAGTTCAATTTTTGATTGTTAATATTTATTAATATTACTTAATCTATCTTCACTGTTCATTAACTTTGATTTAAATTTCTCAATAAACAATGATTCGTACGTCAGGTAGTTCAGTCTAGTTGCCTGGAATTTTCCACTGTTTTATAATTTCGGAGTTAAGTTCGTCGATGCTATGTTTTAGATTTTCCGCTATGCTACACTAAATTTGTTTATAAATATTTCTACTAAACAATAACGTCTTTTCGATGCTCCTCAAATCGGCTTTCAAAATTTTTTGATGTTTGGCCAATATATCGGTCGGGGCAATCTTTACAGGCTATATTCCGGCTTATTTAGTATATTCCTGCTTTTTTGCTGGATTTTCTCTGTCTTTGTTGTTACTTAATATATGGTTTAACGTTGAACTTTTTGTGACTAGCTGAATATTGTGACCTTTTGAACAGTTGCTAATGAAGTTTGTGATCGACGGATAGTGTGGTAAACATATTCTCATGGAAGATCTTTTCCTGGAACTAGAACTGTTAAATTTCTTCTGGTTTTTTAATTTATTCAGAATTTATTCTTATATGTAGTTCCCTACTTCCTTAAATTCTACAGTTTCCATTGTGATGTTATATATACTACGTTTTCATGCGGATCGAAAAAGAATTGAATCCTTATCCCGTTTTCAAACTGTAAAGTGTTTTCATGATTGGATTGAAAACGGGTTGAAAACGTTTTTAAAACTGTTTTGAAAATCCGTCAAAATGTCAAAAAGCGTTTAATTGTGTTTCATTAATTGTGTTCAATATTTTATTTTTGTATGCTTGATATTGTATTTTTCTTTTAAATAAAGTTAATGAAATAAACATTTTATAAATCAATGTGAAATTAGTTGTTTTGTAATTAAAAACAAACATAAACATTTTACTGCGCATGACACGATCCAGTTTTCCGTTTTCATGTATTTTCGAATATTTGGATACCGATACGATCCCAAAAAAAATCGAGATCGTATTTAAAAATAAATAGTATTCAAAACTGTAATTGTTGATGTTTTCATGGTGAATTCAATTCGAGTTTGGTTTTCAAATCGTTTTGAACTAAGCATGAAAACGTAGTAATAGTTTATGTGCCAACGAATTGAAAGCAGTTTTTTTGTGAGTGCCATTATGAAAGAAGTGTGCTTTCATAAATCTATTAGAGTTGGTGGGCATACGAAAAATGCCAAACTTTTCTTTTTTTTGTCTCTTATGACTTTCAAATCGAGGAAGGGTAGAGTTTTATTGGTTTCAGCTTTTCTACGGTGAATTTGGATAATCGATAATAGTAGGATAATCGCTGTTCAAATACTCTAAGGTTGATATTTTTTCTTTCTTGATGACAGCAAATATATCGTCTACGTATCTTTTATATTTTCTGGGAAGCAAATCAAGCGAATCTTCCGTTTTCTCAATATCGCATACAAAACATGTGATGTAACTTCGCTACAATGCAATCATGTTCTCCAATATTTGTGCCGAAATGTTGCTTATATACCTTCCCTCGAAATTTGAAAATTTTGTTACATGCAGGTTATAGATACTTGGATTGCATTTATTCTTGTTTATGTGATATATTGCATTATGATGGTTTACTAGGTATTCAATGGCTACATCTACTGGAACGTTAGGATATAGCGCTGTGACCTCAAAAGACCCCATACTTCATCATCTTACACCATGACTTCATCATCTTGTATCCCAATATCTTTAATATATCATTGACGAATTTTGCTGCGTTCTTGACATATAAGCCTACTGGGAGAGGTAAGAGATCTAACTCGTTTATAAGCCATTGTGCTATTTTTTCTGTCGTTGAAATGTTGGAAACAAACGGTCTTATTTTTTCCCAGGATTATAAATTTTCGACAAAGCATACAGACATGGTACTTTTGAATTTAAAACGTTCATATTGTAGCGCAGGTGTGGTATTTTAAGTGACTTTTCTATAACACCAGCATTTACTTTGCTTCTCTAACCATTTTTGGTAGGCTTCCTGGTTTACCGTTTTCGTAACTGCACTCTGTGACCCAGTCCTTCCGGTATTCTACGCTCTACTGTTGCCAGATGCTGTTACTACAGAATTCCTTTTATTTACTTTAATATACACTACTACCTAGTTTAGACTTTAGATCTTTTATGACGTGTTCCGTTTCAGTTATGCGTTGCTTTGTTGTTTTACAAAAACCTTTTGGGTGTTAAACGTAATGTTTTCTAATGTTTAATTTCCTAATGTCGGTTTCCAAATTAACAATGATCTTCAGACGGCACTGATATATACAAATATATAGGCAATTTACTCCAGTAAAACAAACAATATTTTATACTACACATAAAAAGTTCGAAAATCTTGGAATTTTATAGTGCGATCGCGATCGTAGGAGAAAATAATTAAACCGTATAAAAATAGGTAAAATTGTAGAATACAAATACTGTTTTATACGAAATGTGATATAGTTGCAATCGATAAAAATTGTGAAATAAAAGCAAATTGCAATTGAAATAAAAACATGTGTGTTACTATTAAATTTATTTTACCTGAATTTTCTGCAATCAATTTTTGGAGATTCTGGAACAGTATAAGGAATATTTTAGTTAGAGAATATTTTTACGTTACGGATTTTATGTTGTAAATTAATTAAGTCTACAATGACTTAATAAAATTGGATATGTTTACTTACAATTTAATGATTCGAAAACCAGGATACCGAATTGAGATATAAGCCAAATCGGCAACATTTCGCGATAATATTAATTTAAAAAGTGTTTTTTTTCGACGAACTTAAATAATTAATAAATTATATGAATCGGTAATTTTTATAATCTGTGTTTGGGTTTAGCTTATCAGATAAGACTGAATACGATCTAATTGAAACTTTAGAGCGGTATAGCAACTTATTGAACATTCTTAATAAATTTTTGATTATTATTACTTTCCTTTTCTGACCATTTAATAACTTTTTTTTATGTTGTTACATACTGTAACCTGTATTTCCATTATAAGCCGTATATTGTCTTGATCGTGAAATATTGATTTATTTCTAAAAATCAAAGCAATCAATTATTAAACGAAACGTAAAAGAACGAGTGGAAGACTGAACGACATTTTTCATGTCCTCACATGCCACACGCCACACAATGTAGGCCATCTATTTAATTGTCCTGCAAATATTACAAGCTTGACGAAGGAAGATTTGTGGTACCGCCCAAGGGCAGTAGCAGAGTTCCTGAACCTGGACATGGAGCCGGAGGATTAGCACCAAACACGTCGCTACAACAACAACAACAACATTTTTCATGTAATATCTACTTGTTTAAAATTTTCTAGAAAATCGTGAACCAGCATATATAAAGGAACTACTTATTTCGGAACTCCTTTTTATAAATAATCATAAAACTGCATTTATTTTAAATTACTAAATAGGAATATTTATTAAATATTCATATATATATATGTTGGAATCCTTCATCTGACAATGTTTCAATTAAAATTACTATATAATTTTGTATCGTAGACTAATTTATTCATATGCTCTGTGAATGTTGGTAGGTCCTAAAAGTATAAAGAGTTGCATTTTAGTTTTTAAATAAGTTTTCTGTTTCATTAATATATATAATATGGCTTAAGCCTTAATTGTTATTTGATTAGTTTTTTACGTTACTAAAATGACTACTAAAATAAAATTAGTAACCCTACTCTGCAGAAACGAATAAAACCGGTTCTAAATTATTATCTAGATAAGGTTTTGTTCTCCGATTTAAGCATTTTTGATGTTTTGTAAGTGTTTAAAATTTTAAATATTTTTGTTGAGGTCGGAGCCAGAGACAAATCTAAATTTTATCTAGTATAATCTTTGCTCTCATCTGGTGGACTAGGTTAGACCTACCACATTTTGAGATTTACAAAACGTGACACAATCGTTATCACAAAATTAAGTAACAACCTTGGTTTCTCTTTGTACGCTTACCCTCTCCTACCCCGAGCGAAATTAAATATTTTCTTTACTAAAAAACAAAAAATATGTAATTCAAAAACTCGAAAACCAAACAACCAACCTTTATAGTACCGTACGATGAATAAGTAAATCGTAGAAAACGATAAGACTTTGATGTCCGTCCTGATTGACGAAATTTCGGATTGACAATAAAACAGACTTGCGTTGAAGAAATTCGAAAATTTATTTGGATCAAATCTTATGGGAAAACAGTATTTTGGTGACATTGGTTTTGAAACCCGACTAGGAGTGCAAAGTGGGCAACGAAGTTTGTTGGAGCCGCTCGAGTGTGGTGTTATTCAAAAGTTTGACATTGTTAAAAAAGACTTTTTGATATAGTCATGTGTTTTCCTATTTTGTCCCAACCCCTTAACTCCAAACGTATTAAATGAAAAAATTTTAATTAAAAGAGTTAGCGAGTCGCCTAATTTTTATAATTCTCTAGTTTGGGCAGCTAAGAGTGGAAATAGCTTAAAAAATGTTTAGACCCGGTCGAGCAGGGTGTCATATGATAGGGTATACTTTATGAGTTACATAGTAATTTGGTAATAGTTTGGCAGTTTATAAGATTTTCACATATAATCGAAAAAGTGGTTGACAGTCCTCGATGGCATCATTTACAAAAACTAAATCTAAAAACTAAAACTTGCTGTTCGTTTACCTTCCTTGAAATCAGTGTCATTCAAATCAGCTTTAAACTTTATAAAATTTAACAAAACAATATCGCAATAAAATAAACATATCAGGTTAGGGAAGGGACATACCCTGTGGTATGCCATACTAAACTTTACTAATCCGTTCGTATCCTTCTCCCAACTTACTTAAACTTAAACTCTTAAACTTAAACCACCAACTTTTAGAATTGACGAACATAAATCGGGTCTGTGAACTTGTTGGCGACTCGATTCGTCGATCCTTGGGAATGAAATGTCGAGTGCGTTAACACACTTGGCGGTACATTACCTAGCAACATATTAACACAAAACGGTTTGAAACAATTCAAAAGTTACATCACAACTCCGCCCATTTGACTACATTTATGACGTTTTGGAATGCAAGCATTTAATATCTTTCATAAACAATTTCAAATTTTCTATCAAAAAACAAACGAGATCAATAATATATTCTCATGAGAAAAGGGAACCAAAACACTCTCTAAAATTGCTTTATCTTGCGTTCCACCGCAGTACGATCAGTTTTTTTATCATTAAATAATTTTTGCCATGAATCCCATGGAATGTTAGATTTCTGATATCAAAGTTTTATCTTCATCGTGGGTATTTCGTTTCACAAAGAGATCCAACTCTAATGGTTCTAATTTCTAATCCATCCATTCAGACAATTCAAATGTCAACAACAATTTCGGTTATTTTTAGCCAATCTAAATCAAATTTGCCTCATTTATTCCTATAGTTATTAATTGTTCCACTTTGCTGTGATGATGATTTGTCGTCTGAGTTGAACAGTTCATAAGAAAACTCAAATGTAATAAAAATTACGGCGTGACCAGTACATAAGTTATAAATTGTTGTAGTCAAACCGCATCCCGATCATAGTAACGTCGGGACTCGGGACATTCAACTATAAAACTGGTATGTCCCGTTCAAACCGGGACGGTTGCCAAGTCTAGACTATGTTTCACTACTCCGGATTAAATGTTATAAAAAGGATAAGTAAACGGTTTTTCTGTTTTTGTCAGAGTAGAGAAAACTGCAGCAAATTTGTGAAAAAATTTTTTAATATGGATGTGCTCAACAAAGTAATTATTACTTTAAATACTTACATACTCGTAAAAGCAAATACATGAGATGAAAACTTTTAGATAACCATTTAAATTTGTTTTCAAATCATGCAATATCAAAGCAAAGGCACATGATAAATTAAAACGAACAAATTCGTTTGGTGTAAGTAAAATGCGCCACATGAACCAAAATTAATACGTGTTATTTATTTCTTCACTAGTTTTGACTTTTGACATAGGGTGTCTCAAAATTTGTTGAGAAATTTAGTGACAAGCAATGTAGGCCAATAGAATTACCGATTGTACGTGTTGTTGTCGGTAGCAGGTCAGAAATTTTTTTAATCTCTGGGGTATGGTACTCACATAATGGACATGCCGAGTCCACTCGCCCGGCACCTGGGGACTGGAGTTATTCAACTAAGCGTGCTGGAATTTTTTTTGCTTCCTTGTAAACGATATAACTCGTAAATGGTGCACTTTAGGATACTGGTGCAATGGAACTTTTTTGTTCCTTAAATGTTTTTCTATAACTTAAAATAAAACAAAAAACAAAAATAATTTGTTTTGTTGCAAATTTTTGCGAAAAATGGCGAAAAAATGTCTGAGTTAAAAAGGTCTGAGTTTTCATCCGATCGCAATCTGCTTGACGAGAATTGAAAGGGTGTAGTGTCAGCTTTAAATAGCTGAAGCTGAATAACTGTCCAGCATTTTTGTTGCCTATACCCATATTCAATATTAACAACAATTACAGTGGTTCAAAAAAACTGCGAAAATTCCTTAGTTGCAAAATTAAATTTCTCAACGTATTTTCAACTTAACGAGATGCGTTTATAAAATTTGCAAAGTGCTTAGAAAACCTCAGATCTTAGAAAATAGACCTCTCTAACATGATTTGGGACATAATTACACATAAGTAGTTCATTACTTTTTCATTAAATTTATTTGTCATTACAATAATACTCAATTATACATCGTGTTGCTACGTACGTTTTACGTATACTATACAGTAGGTTTTATTTTTTCAAAGAGTTCGTTACTAGCAGGAGTTAGAGTAATCAATTGCGTGTTGGGTAGGCACAGACCTAGCATCTTGTGAGCACAACAGTATCATTTTTGAGGGAAATTCTCAGTTCCTGTCGATAAAATGGGCCATAACTCGGTCCAAATCATGTTAGAGAGGTTTCTTTTTAAATCTTCGGTTTTTTAAGGAATTTGCAAATTTTAAAAACCACATCTCGTTAAGTGGAAAATTCGTTGAGGAATTTAATTTTGCAACTAAAGAATTTTCACCACTGTAATTGCTGTTAATATTGAATATGGGTATAGGCAACATAATTGTTATTTAAAGCTAACACTACACCCTTTCGATTCTCGTCAAGCAGATTGCGATCGGATGAAAACTCAGACCTTGCGGCCTGCCCAAATTTAACAACTTTTTTTCAGGCATTAAGTGCAAAATGGAATTGTGCAAAAACTATCAAGCCGAATGAAACGTTCTGAAGCTTATTTTTTTTGTTGAGGTTTCAGCTACAAGATAGAGGGGTCAATTATGTTATAAACAATTATTTGCAAATAACTAAATTCAATTGAAAAATATCGATTTTTAGACATTTTTTCGCCATTTTTCGCAAAAATTTGCAACAAAACAAATTATTTTTGTTTTTTGTTTTATTTTAAGTTATAGAAAAACATTTAAGGAACAAAAAAGTTCCATTGCACCAGTATCCTAAAGTGCACCATTTACGAGTTATATCGCTTACAAGGAAGCAAAAAAAAAATTCCAGCACACTTAGTTGAATAACTCCAGTCCCCAGGTGCCGGGCGAGTGGACTCGGCATGTCCATTATGTGAGTACCCTACCCCAGAGATTAAAAAAATTTCTGACCTGTTACCGACAACAACACTTAAGCCATATCTTTTTCCGTTATTCTATTATAATATAAAAATTATTCTATTGTAAAAATATTGCACTGACAAAAAATATTTCTATTTTTAGATGACTTTTTTAATTTTAATTTTTCAAACAAATAGGCAAAAGTAGCATTTTCACGAACTATCTTGTGGTACAAACTACAAAAAATTTCAAACGAATAACGCTTGTCTGTAATTTTGGTGTTGCCTGTTTGTTTTGGGTAAATAATAAATCTTTAAAATGTTAAAAAATTAAAGGAACACAAGTTACTTTCGCCATGTTTGAAAAATTAAAATAATAATCTAAAACTATAAATATATTTCTTGTCAGTGTAATTTTTTTACAAAGCCTCACTAAGCACCTTTCAAATAAAATGAAATTATTAAAATCGAATTACCGAATTACAATTGAATTTATTAAAATCGGTTAACCCGTTCAACCACAATTAATTTCTTAACAAATTTTGAAGCACCCTGTATTAATTTTGTTTATTATACTAACAATTACCGAAACAAAGTAAATTATAAAAAAAACTTCCAATACTATAACATAACTTCCAAAAAATCGTTCAAAATTCGCTGACTTCTCAAAAAATTGTTGGAGATTTCTTTACGATTTTTTTATCGATTAATGAACGATAGTAGTCGTGCGCAATAATTTTTGTTAAAATCATCCATTAAAACTCATTTCATGATAAGTTTATTTTATTTTAATTAACGTGTTCCAATTAGAGATTGTAATCCCGGGATTTTTTGCTTCAAAAATACCGGGAGCCCCGGGATTCGCGAAGAGAAAAATCCCGAGATTACAATATCTAGTTCCAATTAACCATTCATGCATCGTATTCCTTGATGATGCCACGTTATTGCTTACTCGAAGAATTGAGCCTTCATATAACTCTATGTATGGGCTTTAATCATTGAGGAAGGAAGTGCGTCGCATGATCAAGGAATATGGTACTAGCCTTGATTATTGGCAACCACATTTTAGTTTTTTGTTCCTGCAAATTGTTAAAACAAATTTGCTGTTTACCTTTTATTTTATTTTTATTTTTTCTATCCTATCATGAAATATTGGCCTATGTCATATTTTATATGTGATAGAATTTATTGTTTAGTTATTCCTTCTATAAAAAAAATATAAATAAAAACAAAAATAACACATTTGCGTCTATCAACACCCTAGAGCGCATGTTGTTGTGGGACCTTGATCTTAAAAGGTTTGTATGTGTTGTTCTGACACATATTGTAATTTGTAATTACATTTTATATAAAAAAAAGTCAGACAAGTGCGAATAAAATTCGCTCGTCAAGGGTTCCGTGAATGTAAAGAAAACAATATCAAAATAATTAGCATAAAGTTGTGTTGTAAATGGTTTATATTGCCAGACGATAGACACATAAAAAATAAATGGTTCATCGTAAATATCAATAGTAAATGTCAATCTCATCTAAATTGATCGAAATGATATAAAAAATATTACTTCAGGTTAAATGTTATCCATAGCTGTTTATGGTAGCTAAGGATCGACTCAATTCTGATCAACGACGAAATTTAGGGGTTGAGTGGTGTTAACACTAAAAATAGGACTTTTTGAAAATAATTCAAAAACGGTGCATCGGAAAATTCTAAAAAAAATTGTACTGTTTCTTAATTTTGATGTTCTTTCAAATGACACCCCGCCCATGCGAGCCAAAAAACCTTTTTTCACCCTTCCCCACTCCCATCCCCTAAACACATAGCAATAAAATCACTTGGAGCTTCGCTATATTTTTCGTTAAGGGTTTATCAAATTTCCTATCTCTGTGAATTTGTTCAAATTTTTCTGTCAATCAACGAAGAAACGTATAGGGGGGGGGGACCAACTTTTTGTTGCACTTTTTGAGAATAATTCGAAAGCGGTGCATCGCAAAATTCTAAAAACAATTGTAATGTTTCTTAATTTTGGTGCTCTTTTAAATGACATCCCACTCATGCGAGCCAAAAACCATTTTTTCACCCTTCCCCATTCCCATCCCCTAAACAGATAAAAATAAAATCACTTGAAGCTTCGCTTTTTTCGAAAAGGGTTTATCAAATTTCCTATCTCTGTGAATTTTTTCAAATTTTTCTGTCAATCAACGTATAGGGGTGGCAGCAACTTTTTGTTGCACTTTTTTGAGAATAATTCAAAAACGGTGCATCGCAAAATTCTAAAAAAAAATTGTAGTTTCTTAATTTTGGTGCTCTTTCAAACGACACCCCACCCATGCGAGCCAAAAAACCTTTTTTCACCCTTCCCCACTCCCATCCCCTAAACACATAGAAATAAAATCACTTGAAGCTTCGCTATATTTTTCGTTAAGGGTTTATCAAATTTCCTATATCTGTGAATCTTTTCAAATTTTTCTGTCAATCAACGAAGAAACGTATGGGGGGGGGGGTACCAACTTTTTGTTGCACTTTTTGAGAATAATTCGAAAGCGGTGCATCGCAAAATTCTAAAAACAATTGTAATGTTTCTTAATTTTGGTGCTCTTTTAAATGACATCCCACTCATCCGAGCCAAAAACCATTTTTTCACCCTTCCCCATTCCCATCCCCTAAACAGATAGAAATAAAATCACTTGAAGCTTAGCTTTTTTCGAAAAGGGTTTATCAAATTTCCTATCTCTGTGAATTTTTTCAAATTTTTCTGTCAATCAACGTATAGGGGTGGCAGCAACTTTTTGTTGCACTTTTTTGAGAATAATTCAAAAACGGTGCATCGCAAAATTCTAAAAAAAAATTGTAGTTTCTTAATTTTGGTGCTCTTTCAAACGACACCCCACCCATGCGAGCCAAAAAACCTTTTTTCACCCTTCCCCACTCCCATCCCCTAAACACATAGAAATAAAATCACTTGAAGCTTCGCTATATTTTTCGTTAAGGGTTTATCAAATTTCCTATATCTGTGAATCTTTTCAAATTTTTCTGTCAATCAACGAAGAAACGTATGGGGGGGGGGGTACCAACTTTTTGTTGCACTTTTTTGAGAATAATTCAAAAACGGTGAATCGCAAAATTCAAAAACGGTGAATCGCAAAATTCAAAAAAAAATTGTACTGTTTCTTAATTTTGGTGCTCTTTCAAACGACACCCCATTTGACCCTTCTCATATCCTCCCCCTTAATAAATATAATTATTAGTATTTGGCACTTTACTATATTTTTCTTTAAACACTTACTAATTTTTCTATCATTCAAAATACTTTTTAAGATTTTCGATTACTTAGGCTCGGAGCTAATCGAGGAAAGAAAACATACAGAAAACCGCAATTATTTAGAATTACACAAAAAATGGTGGGGTTTAAAATTCCAAAATACATTTTTTAGAAATACTGAAGTGAAGCCCTTTCATATGATACCCTACTTGACTCGATATAAAAATGTGTTTTCTCAAAGGCTTCACATCGTAGCCCTGTTAACCAAACGAAAACCATTTTATTTATTTTTCAACTCCTCATTTTGTGTGGACAGATTAGTTTTATACGCAAGCCAAATTTCAGGTTCATTGGATTTATAGTAATCGAGATAATCGAAATAATGTGAAAAACTCGATTTACTCTCACCAATAGTGTTCCGTATAAAAAACGGAACCCTAAAAACTATTGCCTGAGTTCCAATAAAACAAGTTTTCGTTTACGCAAAAATTAGAAAATTAGTTTTCGCTATGTGGCAACGCATTTAGCTCGTTATCGTTAGTTTAAGTAATTTTCTGCAGAGTAATAAAATTTATAATTTTTGCAATAATAATTGACTAACGAATATTGAGTAAAAAAAGTTCGTATTATAAGAAACTTACCGTTGATAAAACAATATTTTGTACAAAACTAGAATTTTCTGGATAACCATAATCCGTAAATGCTTTAAGTAGATAGGATGAATTTCCTTGGCCCATGGAAAAAATTAAATGCAATAATATATCGTAATGTAGAGATCCTTCCGCTTGTAAAATTAATTTTAAAAATGCATCTAAAAAATTCAACAGCAAATTTTTTTGAAAATATTCCCGTGAAAAAAGTTTATTTTTATCGTTTAACGTTTCCATTGAATTTAAAATTATACGTTTAACTTCTGGGTCGTTCCATGACATCAAACCATAACCATATGCAAAAAATATATTCAGAAAATCCTGTTCAAATTTAATTACTTCCAATTGCTGGTTAACAGTGTTAAGTTGTGCAAAGTTCGGTTTTGTTTGGATTATGTTAGGAAAAAAGTGATTCCATTTATTTTGAAGAATACTAAAGTTTTAATAAAAATAATTAAAATTGAAAACCTTTTAGTAATATTATATATGAACTTACCAATCTAACAACAAGAACATCGAAACCACAACATTGTCCATACATTTTACTGGTTGGCCATCCTTTATTATCGGAAGCACGTGATCCAATACAAATCGTATAGCAAATGGATACAACGTTTTTGATGAATTCCCTGGCCTTTCAACAATATATATAAACATTTGCAATATTTTTTCAATGGAATTAAATTTATGTTGAGGAGACTGAAGTTTTAATGTTTCTGATAAAATAACTTCTAACAAACCAGTTATAAATGCAGTTGGTAGTTGATTTTGTAATGTTTTTAACACAACTTTTATAAAGTCTAAGATACATTCGAACACTAAAGGTGTTATATTATTAAATATACTTAATACCGAGATCGATTTTATAATAACAGGTTGATAAACCTTGACTAGTTTTAATTTTATGGCATTTGTTGTATCACGAAAGTAATTTAAGATATCTGTTAATATAGGTAAACATTTAATGTAGGAGAGATACACCTAAAATAAAGAGAAAATGATATTGCTTCATATAATCTTAGATAAATTAAAATATTCTATACATTTTCAGAGTTTTCTATTTGAATTTCAACTGTAACCACATCGTTTGTTAATCTATTCATGAATATTTGAAATAAATAATTACGATTTTCATGCATTTGTTCAGTTTCTGGAACGTTTGACCATGGCAATAGAAGAATATTACATAAACTTTTGAACACTGAAATTGGAACCTGAAAGAAAGTAGAGTTTTATAAATAGAAATATTAAGCACCGATAGACTGGAGACAACCATGAAATTTATTGAGAAGTATCACTATGCTAAGAATAAGAAGTTTTGTTAAAGTATGATGTATACTTACAAATTCATCATGTGACTTTTTATTTGTATCTCGTAATTTCAAATAGTTCATATCATAGGTAAAGTTTAGAAGTGATTTTACCGCATCATTTTCCAGGACACATTTTTTCCTAACTGTTGCACTTATCAGCAAAAGCAATTGTGCTAAGGTAAATAAAACGAAAATTAGTTTAGCACATATTTGTGAAAGGGTCTTTAATGTTAGTGTACAGTTACTAACCTGCTTCATATTGAACTAGTTTCGGTTCATTCCATTTTTCAACAATGAAATGAATCGATATATTTAAAAAATTATGTATACTATTATCTTGTAAATGAGAATGTTTTTCCCATAATGGAATAAAACATTTGATAGATGATAAAAAAATTCCAAGTAAATTGTCAGCCTCAATTTCATATTCCTTACAAATTATAGTACGAATGTGACAAAATAATTGGATTGAATTATTAAATTGATGTAAAAGATTAAAATATAAATCAATTGGATATGAATCATCTAATACTGATGGAAGTGCGGATAGTAATTGGCATAAAGTTGAAATATTTCTTAAAACTTTTGCACCCCAAATCGTATTCAACTGTTGCCCTTTTTCATGCTCGTCACTTGATTTCATTTTATATAGAACATCTAAGAAGTGATTCCAAAACTCGAGCTACAAGAAAAAGAACATATTGCTAAAATAGAAAATATTCTTTAAATAATTTTTAACATAATTTACCAAAATCTTAACCATATTGCATGGTTTTTTCTTCGTAACCAGCAAAATTAGCTCAAAGCACGGCTCTGTGAAACGCTGCCAGTCGGTTTTCATCTAAAATAATATTACATTAAATTATTTATTTATTTATCTATCGCTGGAAATGCATATCAAACTGGTGTGGTTGTGACACATAGGCTATACCTATACCTATACCTATAGGCTATACCTATAAAACAGTTTTTATTAAAAAAATATTGCGACGCTGATGCATAGGCTAACTTCACCACAGCTCTGGCAACAAAATATTCTGGATATATAGTGAGCTAATATCCATAAAATTCTTTAATTAATGGCTAACCAATTTTATAGATTTCACGTAGTTCTAATTATTTAAACAATAAAGAAAGCAGTAGTATTCCAACAAACATAAATACTGTTGTACGAGGAAAAAAATTTTTTAACCGGAAGTGACAAACCGAAATTAGGGATGCAGAACTTTTGTAAACCGTACTAAATGCTTATCTACCAAGTTTCATTTTATTCGATTATTAGGTACAGAAAAATAGGTGTTCGGGGGACCGCTCACCACTTTGTTCAATATCGCTCAAAAACTAATCAGCTCTTTGCCATACATATTTACATCTTTTTCCAAAGTGTCATCAAAATTCATTCACGAACGAATGTTGTATGCCCCAACAAACATTGAAAACATATTGATAAAAACCACGTGTTGTATGATGGACACTCCAACCCTTTATCCAATGTACTCCAACGCTTTTACCAAAGATTCATGAAAATCGATCGGTAATTGTCGGTTAAAACTTTTTAACCGGAAGTGACAAACCGGAAGTTGGTATGCAGAAATATTGGAAACAGTAGAAAAACCTTATATACCAAGTTTCAATAAGATCGAAAGTCGAGATTAGAAGCTATTGAAGATTTAAACTTAGAGGTGTTCGGGAGACATTTCCCCATTTTGTCCAATTTGGATTCCCAAATCTTCTATTTTCAATTGAACCTGGATCATTTGCCAAAGTTTCATCAAGATCGTATGCAGGAACGTCACAAACCCACCCACAGACATACAACAAAATTTTTATTGGCTATTTAGATTGAGGATGGTTCAAAACTTGAGGTGAAGTAAAAAAACTTCTTTGAATCCAACTGGAAATGTGGAGGCATGTCTTAAACCTAAAAGTTAGAGCCCAAAATTATCGTAAGAAATATATCAATATTAAACTGTTTATGAAACGGGACGAGATTAACTGTTAGTGAGGTAATAAAGGTTGGGCAGTACTCACCCACCCATGATTCCGCTAGTTGTTTTTTACTGTTTCAAATGAAAGTGGGAGTTAAAAGAGGTTAATACATATGAAATAAACTGATAACATTTTTCGCTTTTCTAAATTGGTCTAACTCTAATTTGATAAATGTTACTCGTCAATCACCTTCTGTATTCGACCACTGATCAGTTAGAAATCAACATTATTATTATTTTGTATGAATTTTATTTGTTGTTGTTATATTTTTGTTATTATGATTAAAATGTTGTTGCAATGAATCACATTGGTATTAAATACTATTTTGTCTTCCACAGTTAGTTATTGAAAAATTGAACGACAATTGTTGAAAAATTAAACGAATTTGAGAATCGTAATATTTTCCTCCACATAAGCGTTGTGTTCTAAATCCACTCTTCATTTAACGATTTTTAAGCAGAATAAGACACTACGTCAAAACATCGACAATAGTATACAATGCTTTGGTTCTACCGCACTTTGATTATTGTTCTACATTGCTGTACTCAGCAGCAAGCTTCATTAAGAGTAGACTAAAAATTTTGCAAAATAAAGGGATGAGAATGATATGAAAACGTCGCAGAAGAGCGCACATTGCAGAATGTTAGATGAATTGAAGTGAATGAATGTAAATCAAAGATTGGTATACAATAGTATGATTTTTGTTTTTAAGATGAAGCATAGGAAACTTCCACATTATCTGAAGAGCGGTACTTCAACTGTACAAGATATACAAACGTATCACTTAAGAGGAGAAGATAAATTTAGATTACTCAAATTTTCTAAAAGTAGATCACAAAACATGGTAATGTACAAAGGATTACAATTATTTAATAATCTCCCGTCAGACATAAGGTTGGAAGAAAATAGTAAAATATTTAAAAAAACTGTTGAAAAATTATGTGCTTTCACTTATGATTGAAGTAAATTGAATGCCGATTATTATGTTACTTTAAAGAACGCAGCCTTGCGTACAGCAACCGGATGTCATTTGATGGCCCGCCCAGATCATCTACACGAGGAATGTAACATATTGCCGGTCCGTGAACATAAGGAAATGCTTACCAAACAATATCTTTGGGCCTATCATAAAGAGCAACATCCCTGCAATGATACCTTATACATGACAACACCACCTACAGACATAAGAAGGACTGCGAAATGCTTCCTACAAGAGGTTAAAAACAATCAAATCATCGGTAACCTCGACGAGCCTACGTATAAGACGGGGCTAAAAAATATACATAGCAAAGCTGTTAAAGACACAATAAAGAACTACGTCCCGAATCGAGTTCTTAACAGCAATCCACCACAAGCCGCTGCCGAAGAGGTAAACCTGCCACGGAGCACCAGAACCATCCTAGCGCAGTTAAGATCCGGTTAGTCACGCACCTTAAATAACTACATGAGTAGAATTGACCAGGAAATTGTTGACAAGTGTCCCACATGTGAGGGCACGCCACATGATGCTATCCACCTTTTCAATTGTCCAGAGAAACGAACCGACCTGACGAAGGAAGATCTGTGGTACCGCCCAAGGGCAGTAGCAGAGTTCCTGAGTTCCAACAACAACATGCTATTTTAAGTTAATTTAAATTGTATAATAGAATAAGCTAACCATAACTGTTTAAAATTGTGTTACACCTTACCTCTAACTGAACTGGAAAATTCATTAAGCAAATACATAAATATTGAATAAAAAAAGAATAACATCCTCTTTGCCGAGCAGATTAGAATTGGGAGATATAAAAGGTTTCTGACCCAGACGAGTAAGGGTTTAAATTATATCTGTACATGACTAAATAACTATAGTGGGAGTAATAATTATGGATGTAGTCCAGAGGCTATTTTTTATAAGGTTTTGAATTGCAGGAACGTGTCGGCCAAAGTATTCAGATTGCTTCGATTAATTTTACATCCGATGATATTTTTAAGATGGGCCTTTATAATTTATGTTTGTTCCAAGCTTTCTCAGCTTTAAAATGGGGCGGTTACCCACTGTTTTCCAAATATTTGGTTTCTGGAAGTTAGTTAAAGACGTGCTGAGAAGTGACATGAGGCAAATAGCTCAACAAAGTCAGGACGTATGTGTTTAAACATGACAACTGAGGCTTTAAGCTTTTGAAAACTTGTTTTTCTTGGTTGAATTTCTTCATTCGAAAATATATTTTGCATTGAATTATTGTGATCATTAAGTTCAGGGAAATTCCTTAACGCTGATCTGAATTCTGAGGTTGACTTAGTTTGTCTGCAACCTGTGTTGTAAATTTGTTGGTGCACTTCCTTGAGTTTTCTATAGAAATATGACTGAAGGGAATAATGAAATTATTTTCGGAGATCCGAGAGTGAATTAACCCATTTATGACATTTCAAAGGTGCTTCTTACTTGCAATGTTAGATTTATATTATAGCTCTCTCACTACATATTTTTGTGTTTTTCGTTGTGATAAGTTTACTTTTTAAAGTTTGACAATTTTGGATTGTTTAATATCGGCTATCACCTCTTTTTGTGAGAAAGAAAAAATTACACGAAAAGATTGATCAAACTTTTGAGTCCTACCACAGCAAGTTATTTTTGCGCTTTTAAAAATGTCTTTCTTATTGTTCACTCGATGTCGATAAGGGTAAAAATTGCTTACTGAACTACTTTTCAGTCAAATTGATTAAATTATTGAAGATATATTCAAATTGGTAGGTTTGCTTAATGGCTCAATATGACCGTAAAATAGGCACATCATCTAATTCTCATGATAGTTTACTACTTACTAGAGTAGACTAGAGGTGTGTAAACAACTAGAGGTGTGTAAGTTATTTATTACTCTTTTTAGTTTATTTGACCTATATTATAGTCATCAATGTGATCAGCGAGGGTTGATCTAGTGAGAGTGTCATAGATTTGGGTATGCAATCACTTTCCTGGCATAAGCAAACATTTGGCATAAAGAAGTATTTCCTAATAGTATAATTATAATAAAACTTAGTCTATTTGTAGAAGATTTGACGTTTTTTATTGTTGAAAATTATAAATAAATTATATAAATTAATAAATTATATTTTGACATATTTTATGAACAGTCTGTTTCATTTTCAGATCACAAACAGATCTGGGTGGTTATTTTGTAGCGTTATCTCACTAGGTGAGATAAAAAAATTATGTTTAAATGATTTCTTTTATCTAATATAATCGATCAAAGACAAATATTTTATCTCACTTTTTATCTCACCTAGTGAGATAACGCTACAAAATAACCACCCTGTTTCGTTTTTTTCATTTTATTTTTGTTTATTTTATTTTCGTTTTATTTTATTTCGTTTTATTTTATTTCGTTTTATTTTATTTCGTTTTATTTTATTTCGTTTTATTTTATATATTCAATCTTTACGCTCCAAAACTTCGAAATCTTCGACAAATAGGCGGAGTTTTATTATAATTTTACAATTATCAATTACTCTAGATACGTGATTTTAGGACGGACGATTTATTGCCTGTCTCACACGTCTTTACTGACGGCTATAAAGGTATACCCAACTGTTCAAGATGTTTGTCATCTATCGGTACTGTGGAGTACCGTGTTTATACGTTAGATAACACCTTTTTTATACCAAATTAGACATGTTTAGTGTTAGTTTTATTAAATTATAAATTAACGTCTCTGAATATCCGAAGATAACATTCAACTGTGGTTTGGGGTAGTGAATATTGTTTCTGTAAGAAATTGGTGGACATGGACTTTAAAAAGTTGGGGATGAAAGTTATCAGGGAAAACCCACAAGGGCACGGAATTCCAAAGATGAGAAACTCTGCTGAAAAAATCACGTTGAAAGGCCACAGTTCTAAATTCTTCTATGCGGCAACGAATCAAACTCGTTGGTAAGATTTTAATTGCCGATCATTTTAATGGCCTTCCGTTGGATAACGTCTAGACATTTTAGGGAGGTTGCCCCAACCCATACGTGAGAAGTGCTCCATGCAGGAGCGAATAAATGATTTATATATCAAAAGGTGTTCACTATTGAAAAACTTACGGCAATGCCCTAGATATCCTAACTTTTAAACCGCCCGCTTAGCAAAGATTGAAAATGTGAGTATGCCACTTTATAACAGTTTCAACCTTGACTCGCTAAAGTTTGATAGATTCTTTTTTTTCTAGATCTTTACCATAAAATCTTAATGGAAATTATGTTGCCACTATTATCTCGATATAGATATAACGTAAAAATATCTTGCGTAGTTTACTCCCTTAGTAAAAAAATATCACAAATAGTACTTACATCATCATCTAAATTTTGATTATCTAAAAACTGTGTGTTGGACGACTTTGTAAATAATAATTGACTTTTAAAAATATATAAAATCAATTCTAATATAATGTGCTCATATTTTTCAAAATCCTTGATCATATGAATTTTTACTAATGTTTTCCATATTAAAAGCTTATTCGAGAAATCTGTTCCATCACAACAAAATTTTGAATTTGTTGTAAAATTATATATCTTATATAAAAAATGTTGAAATGTTTCTTCATCGATCCATTTAGAAAACGGTTGTGATGCAAATAAAACTAAAAGTTCTGTAAGTTTTTCGAGATAACTTGAATCATTGATTATTAAATTAGATTCATCTAAAATTCCTATAATATTATTAACTGTTTGTGGTGGTAATGGTAAGGCGATTTGTCTGTAAAATAATTCGCATATAGTTGTTAAGGCCGTAAAAGAGGTATCATGGTGGTGCTGAAATAAATATACAAATATACTTTAGAGAACATTAAACTAAACTATATTGATTATTTGTTTACGGTAAATCGCAATGTAGCCAAACGAAATAATTGATTTAAAAAATCTTCGTTGATTAAGTGATCTAGATTAATCCAGGTAAAAAGATGTTGGATACAGAACAAACATTCTATTGTTGTTTCATTGAATATTTCATTTTTTATATCTAAATTGTTACTGTTGATATAATCGCATAAAAATAATACGTAGTTTTGAAGAATTTTACATATTGGTTTCAATTTAATTATTAATCTGGAAAAAAGAATAATGTATATATTAAAATTTGCTTGTTAGAGATTATTCATCAAAAATGTTCGATTTCATAGTTAAGAGTATGATTAGATTCATGAAATTATAGTAGTCATACTTACCCTTGCCTTAAAAATTCTTTCAATTGCGCATTGATATTACTTCTGGTACTGAAAATTTCTTCTGATAAGGTTTTAAGTAATATAACTCCAAATAAAAATTTATTATTTATTAATTTTGTAAGTTCATCTAAAAATTTATCTTCATCCTTGTTTTTCATAAATAAATGAATCAGCAATTGTGCAATTTTATCTCTTTGCAATTTTGTTGCATCGACCGGAATATTAGTATAAACAGTCCATAAAATATGTTCGATAGATTTTTGATTATTGACATCAATTAAATCTCTTATAATTACATTCTAAAATAAATTTAATAAAAAAATTAAAAAACTTTTATATTGCAGACCTTTAAAAAAATTACTTCAAGGCAGGATATTCTAAAAAACCACACAAATTTATTATCAACATTTTCTAAATCATAAACGAAAAAACTGAGGAGATGTGCTGAATTTTTAATTATAGATAATTCACTTTCTATTTGTTTTTTTCTATCGTTTGTGCTGTAATCCGAATAAAATTCAGAAAGTAATTTTTCAATTTTGCTCGTTTGTAAATCGAACTCTTTATTATTATGTGACATTTTTATATTTAATTTTTGTCTATTATTTTTAACATGTCAAATTTCTGATGCAGAGTCGAATTGCTCGAATCGTAAATAACATTGATAATTTGTGTCGTTCAGTTCAGTGGAACTAAATATTATATTACAGGCTGATTCTGACATAGCCTCACAGATGTAAAAAAAATCATAGCAAAGACTTTTCTTTTAGCTAAGACTAAAACCTCTTAAATGCAATTCTGTATGCAGTCACAACTGTGAGATGTCAAAAAATAACCTCTTAACGTAAGACCATCAAACATGGTCATCCAGCATCATAATATAAATAAAGTTTCATATTTTTTTATTTGAATTCTTCTATGAAAAATTATATTAATAAAGGATAAAATATTAATTATGAATTATTTATGTAATTATTATAAAATTTATAATAATTATCTATATTTTATTATAGTTTGAATCCAAAATATAACACAAAATATATATTGATATTGTATGTTTTAAATATTTTTAATAATTACAAAAACACCAATTTTTATTTACTTATTTTTTATTAACGACTAGTTTCGATTTTCAAAAAATCATCGACAGGTTTAATTTACAATGAGTGCGTTCGAGAACTTAATGAGATCTCATTTTCATTAAATATTTAATGAACCAATCAAAAAACGCGATGTTCATTTAGTATTCGAACGAATTTCATTTAATGCATATAATGTCAAATTTGAAAAATTTTGACACTTCTATGAATAAATAAACGAAATGTTGGAGTATAAAAGTTATAATCAAATTAAAATCTTACTCCTTGTTAATGCATTATTTTTCAATTACTTCCGTCGTAATTAAATTTATTTTAAAAATTTTCAAAAACAAATTCAATTTTAAGATTATAACTAACTCGAAAACTTTACGGAATCTGCAGTTTGAGACTGGTGATTGAATTGGTTGCAAAAACTTATTCATTAATTTTATTTTCAATCGTTAAATGTAATTGGTAATAGGAGCTGTTGGTTTTATCTCTCACTAATTTCAAAATTTTCATCCATTTTGTTTATATTTTTCAATTGAGAATTAATTATTATATATAAAATTAATTCCTTAATTCATTATAATACAATTAATTCGTAATACCCAATTCGTTAAATTAATTAAAAATTATAAAACAAAATTTTACGGTTTTCGATTTGAAATTTTTTTAAATAAAAAACTTCATTAAAACTTAAATATGCTATTTACTGCATTTAAAATTAAATGAAAAGAGGCGTGGTTTCATTAAATGAAAATTTAAATGAAATCGGTTTTTCAAGTTCTCGAACGCTGTCATCTGTCATTCATTAAATGATTCATTAAATGGTTAATATCTCATTTAGTAATCGAACGCACTCAATGTCAATTGCAAATTAAACCTGTCGATGATTTTTTGAAAATCGAAACCGGTCGTTAATAAAAAATAAGTGAATAAAAATTGGTATTTTTGTAATTATTAAAAATATTTAAAACATATATTATGGATTATTCACGTCACTCCGACTCAACAATTTCAATATATTGATATTGATTTTAAAATTTGCAATTTTTATATAAACTTTAAGGAAAAACAATCCATCTTTTCTCACAAATTTATTGCAAAATAATATATGGTATAATTTTATACTAATTGTATATAAATTATTATAAAATAAAATACATTTTTGATATTAAGATTGATATTCAATAAAATGGCGGTTGAATATTTTCACAAACAAAAATTATTAATACCTTAAAAAACTTTCTAAAACATATTTAAACTTGATTTTTATAAAAAAAATTATATAATATACTATAATTCTTAATAATAATTTATATGGTATTTTAATTTGTATCTAAATTATTTAAAAGAAAATATGACATTTTATAATAATTTTGTTTATTTTTTTTTTTATAGGAGGGCCTTGAGACTTACAGTTCAAGTAGCACTGTGACCTGAAGGTCTATTGTGCTCACCCTGATTGTGTTATTAGTCAGTCGTCGTCTGTGCCGTTATTGGTTGTGTTCTGTCATCCAAGTTGAGACTTTTAATAAAACTAATTAGCTCAATTGGAGTGACGTTTTGTGGTAATGGATGTGTTAGTCTTCTATGGCCAAGTTGGTTGTATCTGTGCCAAGAGAGTTCAGGACAGCTGCAAATGACGTGTTCCATCGTTTGCACGTCCGAGTAGCAGAATCTACACCTGTCGGAAACAACAAGGCCCATTTTGTTAAGATGGTGGTTTAAAGGACCATGTCCAGTAACGCACCACGTTAAAATTCTTAGAGACTCTCTGTTTAACTCGTTTGTTTTTAAGGGTGAAACAGGGAGGTTACCTAGAAACTTCTTGGAGTGTACTATTCCCTCTCTGCTTCTCCATAATTTAGCATTTTGTTCCTGTTCCCATGTTTGGATTGTGCTTTTGAGCGAACTCTTGGCCATTCCGAAGCATGGTTCTGGTCCAAAAAACTTTTTATTGGCACCTTGCTTTGCTAAAGCGTCAGCGATAGCATTTCCTTGTATTCCTGTGGGGCTAGGTGCCAACACAAGTGTTACTATATTATTGCAGGAGATTTTTAATAGATTTTGGTAGCATTCCCATACCAGTTTTGAATCAAATCGCGTAGATTTTAGTGCCAGGAGTGTTGCTTGGCTGTCAGATATTATATTATCATATATATTTCAATATTTTCTTTCAGCACATAGCAAAGCGCAACTGCTAATAGCAAAAATTTCGGCTCGAAATATGTTTGTGGTGGTGCCTAAGGCAGCCGTTTGTTTTGTTCTAGGACTAAACACTCCTGCTCCCGTGCCCCTATTGGTTCGAGAACCATCTGTATACCAGATGCTGGCGTTATGTGGCAGTGACCGTATGTAGTTTTTAATACGATCTCTGGTCAATATCTTGACATCAAAGTACCTGTCTAAATCTATTGTTTTTGGCATACAATCCGAAATATAGTATGTATGCAGTTCAGCTTGTCATTCAGAAAGGATTTTAAGATAGATTGCGGGCTTAAACCCTTCTGTGAGCTGAAATGAACGCTCAACACCGCTACAGATTTAACATGTAGGTGCAATGAAGAAAGCTTTAGAAGAATCTGCATTGCTGACGTTGGCGTGTTTTTGAAAGCACCTGTGGCACTAAGACACACAAGGGCTCATTTTTGGGCTAAGACCCCATGTTTTCACAAACAGGTTTCTGCATGGGAAGAAAACTTTGTTTGCCTTATCGGAGATATATTTCAGGTGTGAGTTCCAAGTTAGTTTGCTATCCAGGATCACACCCAAATATCTAACCTCTTTTGATGTTTGTATTAGATCGCCGTTTAGAACAGGAAAAGTGAAATTAAAGTTTCTCCTGTTTGTGAAAACGACAATGCTTGTTTTTCGGGGGTTGATCGAAAGTCCCAATCTGTTGCACCACTTTGATACAATATTAAGAGCTGTCTGGGTTCGACCAGCGACAATGGAGTCATGTTTCCCTCTAACCATGACTGCCAAGTCGTCGGCATAGCCTACAGTGTTGAAGCTGGAATCATTTAGCTTAGTGAGGAGATCATCAGCCAACATTAGCCAAAGCAGCTGAGAGAGCACGCCCCCTTGCAGGCAGCCTCTAGATGCAGTAACAGTCACTGAATAATCACCTAGTGTAGCCGTTATCTTCTGACTCTGTAGCATCTTGATAATCCACGCAATGGTAAGCGGGTTTATATTTTTCTTCGTGGCCATTTCAATGATAGCATTGAAGTGGACATTGTCAAAGGCTCCTTGTATGTCCATAAATGTACATACAAGTGCCTCCTTATAGTTTAGGGTGCTCTCAATTTCTTTCCCCATTTTGTGTAACGCTGTTTCAGTAGATTTCCCAGTCTGATAGGCGTGCTGGCTAGAGTTGAGAGGGTTTTGTTTGAGACATACATGACAGATGGATAGTCCAACATCTTTTCCATTGTGTTTAATAGAAAAGATGTAAGACTTATGGGTCTGTATGATTTGGCTTCATTTGGGTTTTTTCCTGGCTTAGGTATAAAAACAACTTTAGTTTCTCGCCATATCTGAGGAATGTAAGCAAGGCGAAAGCTTGTTTTGAACAAACGCATGAGATATGGAAGAATGATTGTTAGACCCCTTTGCAGAAATGCCGGTATAATTCCATCACCTCCTGGAGATTTATACGGACCGAAGGATTCTATAGCCCATCTTGCTTTGTT